>PVKZ01001744.1:114848-328924 GCA_004027375.1 Macroglossus sobrinus | reverse complement strand
GGGCGAATTAATCAGTGACCATAAGTAGCTGGGGCTTTCTGTCTTGAAAGATTATTGATTCTTGATTCAGTTCTGAATAGATATAAGCTTATTCAATAAATCTATTTCTTTTTGTGTAAATTTTGGCAGACTGTGTCTTTGAAGGAATTGGTCCATTTCATCTAGGTATCAAATTTGTGGGCATACAGTTGTTAATAGTATTTCTTTATTGTCATTTTAATGTCCATTGGCATTTCAATGGTGTTCACTCTTTTATTTCTGATATTAGTAATTTGTATCCTTCCTCTTTTTCTTAATTAGTCTGTCTAGAGGTCTAAAATTTTATTAATATTTTCAAACTAATTGTTGTTTACATTGATTTTATCTATCAATTTACTGTTTTCAATGTCATTGTCTTCTGCCCTAATTCTTATTTCCTTATTCTGCTTACTTTGGATTTAATTTGCTCTTCTATTTGTAGTTTCCTAGAGACTTAGATTATTAATTTAGAGCTTTCATGATATCTTAAAACAACAGGTTTTGATAAAGAAAAAAAAAAGATTCTTGACCAGAGTTACTGTTCATGTACACTTTACACATTCTCCCCATGTCTGTGTGGGTGTTCATAGTCTGGTTTCCTCCACTTTCTTTGCAAACCCGAAGAATGTGTATGTTCAGTTAATTAGTGTGTCTAAATTACCCCAGTATGAGTGAGCCACTGGAATAGATTTCAGCCAGCTGTGACCCTGAACTGCAATAAGCAGATTGGGAAAAAATCATCTTATTTTTATTAATCTTTCTTAAATATATGTATAGTTCACATGTATTTCAATGTTTAACATTTAAAGTGTTTGGGATCTTTATTTAGAAGTTTGGTGATGTTTTGTCAACAAAAATACACTATAGAAACTTAACTCTTATTTATATCAATTTGTCATAGTAAAATTGGTTTTATTATTTGTCATTTCTGTTAACATTGTAGGTTCCAAGAACCTGTTGTTCACATTGAGGGCTTAGTGTATATGCATTTAATGCTATAAATTTCCTTCTAAGCACTGTTTTCATTGTATCTCACAAACTGCAATGAATTGTGTTCATTTTCATTGAGTTCAAAACATTTTAAAGATTTCCTTAAGATATCTTTGATCCATGTGATATATAGAAGCAAGCTGTTTAGTCTCCAATTATTTTAGAATAGTCCAGTCTTCTTTTTGAAACTGATTTCAAGTTTAATCCCATTGTGATGTGAGAGCAGACATTCTGTGACTTCTAGTCTTTTAAATTTGTCAAGGTTTTTATTATTGCCTAGAATGTGGTCTGTCTTTGGTGAATGTTACATATGAGCTTAAGAAAAATGTGTACTCTGCTCTTGGATGAAGTAGCCTATGGATGTCAATTATATCCAGTTGATTGATGGCGTTGTTGAGTTCAGCTAGATCCTTACTGATTTTCCAACTGCTGGATCTGTTCCTTTCTCAAAAAGTAGTGTTGAAGTCTCCAACTGTAATAGTGGATTCCTTCACTCCTTCTAGTTCTATCAGTTTTTTTTTTTTTTGTATCATGAAGTTGACTCCTTGTTTTTAACTGCATACATGTTAAGCATCATTATGTCTTCTTGAAGAATTGACCCTTTTATCACTATGTAATGTACTTTTCTATTACTTTTAACTTTCTTTACTCTGAACTTTGCTCTGTCTGAAATGAATATAGCTACTCCTGCTTTCTTTTATTAGTATATCTTCCTTTATCAATTTAGTGTTAATCTATGTGTCTTTATATTTAAAGAGGGTTTCTTATAGACAACATTTATTGTATAGCTTGGGCTGTGTTTTTGACCCATTCTGAAAACCTGTCTTTTTATTGGTACATTAAACATTCAAAGTGATTACTGATAACATTGGATTAATACCTACTATATTAGTTAGTTCCTATTTATTGTGCTTCTTCTTTGTTCCTAGTTTTGTGTTCAATATTTTTTTTCATCTTTTTGTGGTTTTAACTAAAAATTTTGTTTCTTTTTCCCCTCCTTTCTAGGTGGATCAGTTATACTTCTTTTAAAACGTTTTTAGTGGTTGCTCTAGAGTTTTCAATATAGATTTCCAACTAACCCAAGTCCACTTACAAATAACACTGTACTGCTTTACAGGTAGTGTGAGTCCCTTATAATAACAAAACAATTGTAATTCCTTTCTCTCATCTCTCAAATTATTGCTGTTATTTTGCTTATATATAAACATGCATTTACATAAAATATAAAATACACATTTTACATAATATATAAGCATACATAATCAAATACATTGTCACTGTTATTATTTTGAATAAAATCTTATATGTTAAATCAATTAAAAATAAGACAAAATTTTATTTTATAATCACTTATTCTTTTTCTGATGCTCTTCTTTATGTAGATCCAAGATTCTGACCTATATTATTTTTCTTCTCTCTGAAGAATGTCTTTAACATATCTTGCAAGGCAGGTCTACTGGCAACAAACTACCTCAGTTTTTGTTTTTCTAAGAAAGTCTTTATTATTTCTTCATTTTTGAAGAATAAATTCTCATGATACAGAATTTTAGTTTGGTTTTCTTTCTCTTAATGCTGTAATTATTTCACTCCACTCTTCTCTTGCTTGCATGGCTTCTGAGAAATAGGATGAAATTTTTATCTTTTTTTCTTTATAAGTAAGGCATTTCCCCTCTCTGGTTATTTTTTAACTTTATTCCCTGTAATTTGTAAATATTATATTGAGGTGCAGTTTTTTTGTGTTTATTTGTTATTTTGGTATTTATCTTATTTGGTATTTTTTCATCTTCCTAGATCTGTGGTTTGGTGTCTGACATTAATTTGGAGACATTCTCAGCCATTATTTTTTCAAATTATTTAGTTAGTTCCCCTCTCTTTCTTCTCCTAGTGTTCCCATTATTTTTATGTTACCCACGGTTTTCCCTCAGTCCTTGAATATTGTCTTTTTTTCTGTCTTTACTTCTTATTTTTTGAGAATTCTATTGATATATCTTTTAATTTGAAGAATATTTTTCCTCAGTTATGTCCAATCTACTAATAAGCCTATCAAAAGCATTCCCAGTTACTGTTGCCCTGTTTTTTATGACTAGCATTTATTTCTAATTCTTTCTTAAAATTTCCATTTTTCTGCTCTAATTATTTCTGTGTTCTTGCAGGCTATCTACTTTAGCCATTAGAGCCTCTTGCATATTAATCATAATTGCTTTAAATTTCTGGCCTGATAATTCTAACATCCTTGCCATGTCTGATTCCAATGCTTAGTCTCCTCAAAGTGTATTTTTCACCTTTTAATATACTTCATAATTTATTCCTGATAGCCAGACATGATGTATTCAGTAAAGGAATTGCTTTAAATAGGACTTTAGTAATGTGCTGGTGAGGTATGAGAGGAGGGGGAACATATTATAGTCCTATAATTACATGGCAGTCTTTTAGTGAGCTTCTGCTTCTGGTCCATGAACATCACAAGTCTTTCTTGGTTTTTCTTCCACTAGGTAGGGCAGGATGACTAGAGCTGGATAGATTTAAATATTTTCCTCCCAAAGGTAACTTAGGCTCTATTACTCAAGCAGGTTATATTCTGGTTAACTAGATGAAAATACATGTTTAATTAATTGTGGGTATGTGGGTGTGCTTAAAGTACTACTGATTAACAAAGGGAAAAAAAAGTAGAAACAATAACATCCATATATAAAAATAAAACAATAATCAACTTTAAGTATAAAATATTAAAAGTGAGTTGGAGGTTATTACTTTTAACAAGATATAAAACCTTAAGCTAAAATAAAATACATTTTTAGAGCAGTACAACAAACAAAAAAGCCAAAAATCCAATGTTTTGCATAAGAAATATCTTTAAAACTGTTTTTGATTAGAAGAAAAAAACAGATATATTTACACATACATAATCATATAAAAATAAGCCTTAACAATGCAATAGAAAACAATAGCCTATTTTTTAAAAATGATAGTAGCTTGGGAACTATCAGTTCATGGAAATAAAAATTTATTTAAAAAATAAAATGTTACTACCCATTCAAGGGGCTAAATTATTTAAAACGTTCACCATAAAACAATTTGGTGGTAAAAAATGTTTTTTTTTTCAAAATTTATATTCAGGCTACAAATTGCTAAAATTCTTTTTGAAGGACAATTTTCTACCTATGGAGTAATTGTCACTGAAATATAAGTTTTATTTATGAAAAATCAATCAACTTTGAAAACATATGCATGGACACATGTTGATATCTTTAGTTATGGATGGGAGGGAAATTAAGTAGGATGTTTTAAATTTTTTTTCTTTATTAATTACTGCGTCATTACAGTTTTTGTAGTTGTACTACATTTATGATATCGGTGTAAAAAAATAAGTAAAATAGAAATGTGAAGGAACTCCATTTCTACTAAATACAGTGTCCACTTATGAAATAAAGAGAAATAGTCTGAATTATTGCCAAGGGTTAATAATTAAATCAATCTGTACAAGGCACTCTCAATTTACAATAACATCAAATTAATCAGTATTGTGCTGTCATAAAACTGTAAAATGGAATTAAAATATGGGCAAATTATTTTCAATCAGACACTCCACAGTGACAAAATGTTCTATTTACATAGATGATAGAGTATCCTTTATGAATTCTGATGAACAAAAACTGACAGTACTTAATAAAACTTCAATTCATGGAAATAATGGAAGGCCTGTGAATATAGTTATAGTGATTCTTAGTGTAATATATCAATTTAAGACTTTAATTTCACTTTCAAAATTTTTTTCTTGAAGTATTAGTATTTTTTATAAGCCTAAACATTGATAATTATATGTCCTGTTATTTGCTGTAAACCAGAGTACTTTTTTTATAATAGCATATAAAATTAGAATTCTTAGCTAGTGTAGTAAATCTCCTCTAAGTAATATGCCTATTTTGAACATCTTTTGAAATAAAGCAAAAGCAAAAAATAAAAAAATAATAAAATAACACAAATCAGCCCTAAAGATTTAAGTATACTAATTCATGATATAATCATCATGTTCTTTATAAAACTGCTTTCATAATGTAATACAGCTAGATGAAAGCTGAACATAAAAGAAAATTTATTACTTACACTATTTTGATTTTCTAAACAGATGTTTTCTTTATGGTAAATTATATTTTAATAATACAGAAATAACTAAAAAGTGTAATATTTCAAGATAATTCTGCCAAAATCATTTTCATATTTTTAAAATAAAATTCACTTATTTTACAAATAGTTGTATAGTTATTAAACATCATTACAAAATTGTGTATATTATACATTTCAATAAGTCATTAACTTAACAACTAATCATGTTTAACATTAGGTACTTTATGAACAGAGTCATGAATCACAAGACATATTAAAATAGTTAATGAAAATAAAAATAAAGAGATTTAAAAGTATCCAATAAATAGTAACATGTAATTATTTAAAATATTTTATACACATCATTGTATTTCAGTTTTTAAAAATAATTTTTAAGTTTTAATTATAGTTGGCATACAATATCATATTAGTTTCAGGTATACAACATAATTAGATATTTATGCAACTTACAAAGTGATCATACCTATAAATATAGTACTCATCTGATACCATATGTAGTAATTTCAATATTAACTATATTTTTTATGCTATACTTGACATCCCTGATATTTTGATAGCAACCATCAAAATAGTCTCCGTACCTGAGTTTGTTTCTGTTTTGTTTGTTTTTTTTATATTCCATATACAGGTTCAATCATAAGGCATTTGTCTTTCTCTGTCTGATTTACTCCACTCAGCAAAATATTCTCTAAATCTACCCATGTTGTTGCACATGGCAAGATTTACTCAGCCATAAAAAAAAAAAGAATGAAACGTTGCCATCTGTATTTCATTGATTGTCCTAAAGTAAGATACCTAGAGAAAATACTTCTATTAAGTCTTTTTATTCTAAAACTTTTGACAGTTGCAAATAAAACAGAATCTTTTAAATACCAAATAAAAGATGTAGTTTGGTTAGAAATAGCATGAAATTGAAACAAATATCTAAAAGATGCAGACATGAAAAGGTAGGCTACTGGGAAGTAAACAGAACTCTCTAAAAGTACACAGTCTAGTCCCAGTCTAAATGAGAAATTTCATTTATTCTTGGTACATTAGTGATGTATCCAACCTCTCAGTTGAACATTTTTATAATTTTTTTTTAAAAAAGCTCATTTTTTATGGAGCTACATAATCACAAATATAATGAGATTTTGTGTTACTTTTATATATATACACACACACACACACACACACACACACACACACACATATATACATATATATGTGTGTATATATATTTATAATTCAAGAGTAGTATTTTTGTGATTTTCCCTGATTTAAAATAAATATTGTCAATGTTTTAATAAGTTAATTGTGTACTTAACTCCAGATCATGCAATTATTTGATACAAAACATCACCAATTAAGCTTAGCCTTTTCTGACTTACACCACGCATGTTCAACCATATCCAGTATGCCAACTCTTTGACCTCAAGATATATTCCAATTCATTGACATTTCTATTTTATTTAAAATTCATAATCTACTTTATTTGTCTTCATTATTTTAATCTATTTTAGTGTTCTCTGACATCATCTTAGTAATTATTTTATTGATAGAAAAAAATTCTTACTTTCTCACATTTTTTCCTCAAATTCTGCCTGGAATCTGAGTGTGAATGATTCATACTCATTCACCTCGAGTCTTTATGTGTGCTTATATTCAAACAATTAAATATTGATACAATAAGTCATACAAAAATGTTGGTATTTTCTACTATAAGCTTAAAATAGGCACATTTAAATTGTTCTACAATTTTTGATAATCATTTCTTTATATTTATCTGATTAGGCCTTTTTTTTCACTTTTTATAATAACTTTTAAAATGCCCTTTATTTTCATCTATCTTTTAGTTTCTTAGATCTCTATTCTTACAACATATGAGAAAAATAGAAGCCTTCAAAAAAACAAACAAAGCTTGCCAAACTATTTGTTTCCAATCATACAAATTCTACTAAATTTTCACTCATCTTACTCTTCATTCCTGTTATTAAGAAAGAGCTGAATTCTACCAGCAATTTGGATTCCACTCTTTTCTACTCTTCAAGAAATTTACTAGTGTCCAGTAACCTTGATAAGAAATTATATTAGTCCTTTCTATTCTCTATAAATTGTAGCACATTATTTTTGTTTCTCGATTTTTATTATTTTACTTGTTATATATTAATATGTCTCATTACTTTGAAAAGATGTCTGCCACAAGATTGCATAAAGGTACTAAAAAAAGCATCTTATTTATCTTTTTGCACTAAATGAAAATGATTGCAATATTCACTAAGATAATATAAATTATAAACATATCTGCACCTAACATCAGAGCTTTGAAATATATGAATCAAGCTTTGACATAACTCAAGGGAGAAAAGGTTTTGTAATAAGAGTTGAAAATTTCAACAACTGATTTATAATATTAGAACAAGAAAATAGAAAAGCAATAAGGAAATAAAGAAATTGTATAACACTGTAAAGCGATTATAACTAACAGACACATATAGAACACTCCCCTCAACAAGAGCAGAGTACATATTTTTCTCTAGTTCACATGAAACATTCTCTGCATAGAACATATGTTAGGCCACAAAAAGAGTCTTAAAATTTTTTAAACACCAATTTTGATGGCTACTATATATATAAAAAAAAATCAAACACAAAAGCAAAACAGAGTGTTGCCAAGAACGTAGAAAAGTTGGGAGATTTGTTCATTGTTGGTGGAATGTAACTAGTTCAGCCATTGTAAAACATGGTATGCAGTTTCTCAAAAATAGAATATAGAATTATCAAATGATCCAGTGATTACACTTCTAGGTACATACACGAAAGAAATCAGGGACTCACATAGATATCTGTACACTAATGTTTACAGCAGTATTATTCATAATAGTCAAAAGGTGAAAATAAGCTAAGCATCCATTGACAAATGAATAAATAACTAAACTTTATACAGACACACACATATATGTATATGCAATGGAATATTATTCAAACCTTAAAAAAATAAATTTCATATACATGCAACAACAAAGATGAACTTTGAAAATATTATACTAAGTGAAAAATGCCAAACAAATCATGGCAACTAGTATATAATCCAGAATATATGAGATATCTAGAATAGTCAAATTTTTAAGCAGTAGAATATATGTTACTAGGGACTGGGAGGAAGAGGTGCTGGGGAGGTATTTTTTAAGTTTTCTGAGATACAGTTATGGATAATAAAAATATTCTGCAGATAGAATATGGTGATGGTTGCACAATAATATGAATGTACTTAATGACACAGAATTGTACACTTAAATATTTAAAATAGTTAATTTTATGCATATTTCACTACAAGGAAGAATAAGAAGAAATTATATAAATTAGCTATCATAACCATTTACATTTACTGCCCACAAGACCATAGGTTAGTTAGGCTCCTTGTTTAATCTGAGCTAGGCTCACTTAAGTTTATTCATGCATCTATGTTCACTTGTGGATCAAATACGTGATTCTGTTTATGTGAGATGAATCTTCTCATATGTTTGGAGATTAGATATGACAATCAGGCTGATTTAGCTTACATTTATGTTATTTTTTTATCTTCTAGCAAGCTCGTTTGGGTTTTTGCACATGATGGAGAAAGGAATCTTAAAGACTGGAAGTGTGCAAGGCTTCTTGAAGTCTGGGTTCAAAACTATCAAATAATAATTTCCACCATATTCTATTAGTCAAAATAAGTCATGGGATACAGCCCATATTCAGGGTCTGAGAGAATGGACTCTACTCTGAAGACAGGAGCTTCAAAATCTCATTTCAAAGAGAGAAAGAAAGAAGTGTGTAGAATTGTTACCAATCTGCCACAATGATACATCATCTTTCAGTATTTTGCTAATATATAGCTTGGGATTTTAGAAAATTCTAATATCATGTCTATTTTTAATTCATTGTATCCTTCAGTTCATTGTACTAGATAATATTAGTGCAGAATTGAGCATTATGCTAAAGAACAAAGAGTTCCGAGAAAATAAATATAGTATTTTTTTTCTTTTTTGTGTTTTTTTCACCCCAATTCTTCAAAACATAATAATGTTATTACAGAAAGTATCCATCAGTCGTCAGTCTGCAAATTCAAATAACCTCTCCACCCTTGGAATAACATTTGAGAAGTACATAAATTACAAAGCTGACATATAACCTATTATTTATCATATTAGAGCATCTTGCTATCAATCCATTTTTCATTATTAAAGAAATTCAGTGTAAGATTTTATCTCTTACACTATTGCCATCTAATTTTAAAAGGATTTTTTCATCTATACTTTGGAAATTACGATTGTATGCGTATGTTTACATCTCAGTTTTATATATCCTGTCAGCAATTTGAGCAATCAAAGACAAAACATGAAAGGTATTAGAAAAAGAATAGACATCTCAGTGAATATTTGCTTTTGTGTCAATAATATATACACGAATATTATTTACCACAATAAACATTTTGTAATCCCTAAAACAATGTAAATCTAGTTATTGTGTTCCAAAGGGTTTAATACAACATGATTCCATTCTATAAAATTCATTATCAAATTTCTGTTTAAAAATGTTATGTTCTATGATTATGAAGTTTCTAGCAATGTATTTATATATTTTATGTCATAAATATAAGCTTTATTATTGGTTTCTATATCTGGCAGACAAATCTTACTTCATTCTCTACATTTTATTCAAAAAGGTTTAAAAATTTACACAATTTTTAATTAAAAAATATAAGGAGTAAAAAACTATATAGTATATAGAATTGACAAGACATGCACATAAGCACTCTACACTACAATTAGATGATTTTATTATTTATGTCTTTATTTAAGAAAATTAAATAAAAGGTCAATTATTCCATTCTCTGAACTATATTTAGAAAAGCCCCCTAAAATTTTATGTTAAACCGCTCTCATTGCAATTTTAATGTTAAAAAGTGGATTTAAATTAAATGTCATATAGTTGGGAATTAGTGAATTAATTAGGCTATGATGATTCCATATATACAACATTATATTGCCATGACAGTTATTCAGAAACATGTCAGCTAAGGAAATACTTATAATAAATTACATAAAAATGAGATTAAATTGTTTATGATATAATATCACTTTAGAAGAACAATAGAGTACATTATGTTGAACTACATGAAATGATTCATATGATGAAAATGGCATGACTTTCATATGATTCAACCTGATAGATAACATGAGAGACAGAGAGGTCAAGCAAGCTATTAACTGTGATTATCTTCAATTGATAAACAACTATCTCCTCTAGAGGTAGATTGCTGTCTTTAAATCTTATGCCTTAGTTTCCTCATTATCAAAACATTAAAATCACCACCCTGATCTAAGGGTAGTGCAAATAGATGCAAAGCCCTTAGAACAGTGTCTGGAATATAGTTGCCTCTTTATAATTAGTAAAGTGTTTATTTTACTTTATTTTTTACAGTGGGTATATATTATTCAGTAATATTATTTAATAATAATAATTTTAATCATATAAAATAAATATTTTAGCCATACAGAGTCATTATGCAAAGGGAGCTCATTAAAATTAAATAGCAGAATCTTTTCCCATCCTGAAGGAGTGTATGACTTGGATCAAAGAATAAGAAATGTAATTACTGGAAGAGTATATAAAATATCATGGCATACTGTGAGCACAGTCAAGGGCATAATATAATTAAATAGCAAAAGTCACATAGGGGATGTTACTCTATTGCTGTTTCTCAACCTGTGCTCTAGTGTTATTTGATGCTTGATAATTCTTTGTTGTGGGACAGCTGCCCTGTGCATTGTAGAATATTTAGCCACTTTCATGGACTTTAACCACTAGATGACAGTACTCCCTGCCACCCACAAGTTGTGGAAACCAAGAATGTTTTCAGAAATTGCCAAAGGTCCTTTGGAGACCTGACAAAACATCCCTCTCCCTGTTGAGAACCAATGTAGTAAATTAAAATGAATGTTTTAATGTTTTCTGCAATTGATAATAACAGTAATTAGTGATATCTGAGCAATAACTTTCAGGCTGAGAATTCTCAGAACTTATATTTTTAGGTACCCTGATCTAAAGAAATAGCATTCCAGTTTGCATTCTCATGAGACATGGAATGAGATGGAAACAGAAGCCCGAAAAGAAATAAGTTCCAAAGCTTTCTTTACATTCTTACAATGAGAAGGTGGCCATTCTCATACCTAAATATAATGGTTATTATTTGGACATTTTGCACAGTTAATTCATACTGTTAAATGCACAAGTGGTTTATCTGGCAATATAAACAGACTACTCTAAAGCCCCGAGTGAAATAACATTTTCAAGTATTTTATAAGTAAATATGAGAATTAAGATAACCTCAATTACTGTCCATACAGGCAAAATAGTTTAAAGGTGATCGATGATTTAGTAGCTAATGGCTGTATATGCTACATGATGTATTTGTACATTTGGAAGAAAATCAATTCTATATAATCTAAATCTACAGAAAAAGATAATAATTGTTAATTTAAAAATGCATTTCTATAAATCATAATTTATTTTCCCTTGTCTTTCCTACTTAATGTATGAGATTCAGAGATAATGTAAACATGAAAATCATATCTTTGTAAATAAAGCACCTAGCTTTTTAATTCTTTTTCACAGAGTCTAGTAAAATTATAACACATAATGACTGCTTAATAAATAGTCATTGAACCAATTTGTTTCGTTGGAGAGTGTAGACTTGCCTGCCTTAAAATTTTACTATATGGTACCTAATTCTTCCCTCAAAGCACTACACCCTATACTCCACATTATGTAAAAAAGTTCACCTGACTTTCCTAATAAAGTAATTAAAAAGCTTTCTCTTCCATCCATTCTTCTTCTACTCCTGGTCTACCCCATAGACATTCAGTTGCCTTGTATTGGCTCACCTATCAATCTCATCATGCTCTTAGTCATTTTTGTCTAGGCTTCCCTTGCCATCAGACTGCCTTTTCACTTTTCCAATATTCTCATTACTCATTTTTACCTTTTCATACATCTTACTAAAATCCTGAACATATTTAACCAGTATTTCAACAAAGACATTTTACAGAATACACATATCCAACATAATATATAAATGTGCCAGTTGAGATTCAAACTTTTATGTGATGAATCATCAGAGGGCAACATTTTCTAATTTTCTTAAAGATGTACTCATAGTCATGCAAATCCATAATATTATTTTGGCTAGTTGAAATATTCTCTCCAACTATTCACTCCCTTTTAGTTATAGTTATACTCATCCATATGGTTTGCTTCAACCAATGGATTGTGAGGCAAAGTGACAAAGAATAACGTGTGGGAAAATATGAAGAGGTGCGATGTATTTCAGCTCACTCTTGCTCTGATCTCCACTATCAGAACAATGTGTCTAAATTAGTGGCTTTTCGTTTATTTTGTATTATGAAAAGAGAGATATGTTGAACCAAATTAACCCCAGCTCATGTGATCCCATCAAAGCCTACGAGAGGCATAATTAAATAGAAAACCTCCTGTGAAATAAGCAAGAAGTAAATATTTGGTGATATAAGCAGTGGAGATTGTTTTTTTTTTTTAATACTGCATAATCTACTTAAAGCTAACTAAAATAATCCCAAATAAAGATTTAAGAATAGGTATTTTAGACTTCTTCAATATTTCAAAAATTTTCCTTTCTATTCATGTAAATTAGGTATATCATGGTAGCAAATTATATATTAGAAAAAAATTTAAAAACTTTATAGGCAATTATTGATTACTCTATTGCTGATCGTACATTTTATAATCTTTCTATATACATTAAAGCATTGTGTCTTATCTATATCAAGACAAATGCTATGAAGAATGTGGGTATATTATTTTTCCAGTAACTAAGATAGATTAAATTCTCAGGGTTTAATCCATATGTTTGCTCTTGTGACAAATTCAGTAATTTGCAAGCCAGTGTCAGGAAGAAAGACTGATTTCCAAGAATAGGACTATGCTAACATGCTCTAGTTAAAGTAAAATCAAAACCTTTACCTAGACATAACATTCACTTAACTGATTTGATCCAATTTCCAATAATATAAACTCTCTCTACAACTTATACCCAATAAAAACTTATTTAACTTTTCATTTGATCAGAAGATAGTTGACAACAAAGTATAGGTAGCAATATCAGTGATGTAAGTATTTATAATGAGGTTAAATAATTCAGGTTACTGATTTTTTTTATATTTTTATAAGCTCGATTTTCTGCATTTTATAAGATTAGTGCAAAGAAGTTTGAATTTCTAAACACCAATCACAGACTTACTATTTTCTCATGTTTGAGAAGAACATATATAACTGATTTAGTTGTACCTTCTCTTTAATATTCAGTATTGGGAGAAATCTCTGACTGAAATCTAATAGAGGATAGAGTATTTAGGTCTCTGAAATAAAATTTCCTTGAGTAAAAAGAGTCTAGATTTATGACAAAGTTTCATCTTGATGTTCCACACATTATAGAATTGAGATAAGTCTGTATCGCCATACAGGAATCCATGGATGGAACTTTCTACAAATTTAGCCTCACTAGTATCTGCTATGCATTAATATAGAAAGGATGATTGTGAAGTTTAAACAGTATTTGCACAACTTAAATAATTTCAAAATTACTAAGACTCGATTTACGGTCCAAAACATAATCTGTTTTGTAAAATATTTTATGTGCCGTTGAAAAGAATGTTAATTTTGCTATTTTTGATTAAAGTGTTTCATAAATGTTAATTATGCCAAATGAGTTGATGGTATTGTTCAAGTCTTCTGTTATTTATTGATTTCTATTTGTTTTATCGTGTATTTAGAGAGACGTGCTAATTTATGTGCCTGTATTTTCTGATTTGTACATTTTTTTTGAAAATTTTTCTTCTAAAAGTTTTGTTTCAAAGATCCTTTTTACGTGCATAAACTTTATGATAGTTATTCCTCAGACAAAACAACCATTATGAAATTATCTTTATTGCTTGTAAAATCCTTATTCTTAAATATGCTTTTCCTGATATTAATAGCCAACCCATCTCACATCTGATTAGCATTAGCAACATCTTTTTCTTCTTTTTTAAACTATTTGAATGAATATATGATAAGCTTTATGTAGGCAGCATAGAGTTAGTTATTACATTCTTATCTAATCCCTTCCTTTAAATTTGTTGTACACATAATTTCTATTTAATGGGATCCCTGCTGTGGTTGTGTTTAAATCTACTATCATGTTTTTTGGTTTCTATTTGAAAATCTGTTTTTATACTTTCTTTGTACCTTTTCTGTCTTTTAAAATTATTATTATTAAGTATTTTTTTATGGTTTCATTCTCTGTTTTCTTGTTGGATTATTAACTATAAGTTATTTTGTGTGTATAGAGTTTATATAATTATCATTTTAGTCTAATTTCAAATGATATACACTACTGTATATGAAAACACCCTAAAACAGTACACATCTATTTCTCCTCTCTCATCTTTGTGCTATTTTTGTCACATATCTAACCAACATATATGCAATATTATTAGTTTTTATTTAAACAGTTCGTCTCTTTAAAAAGATTAATTTTAAAAAAAAACTTTATATTTAACTGTGTGTTGTTTTTTTCTGTGCTCTTTATTCTTTATATAGATCTTGGCTTCCATCAGGTATTGCAAGTATAGTATTCCTTCTGAATGTAAAACTTCCTTTAATATTTATTGTAGTTGATGAACAGTTTCATGATTCTTTTTTGTTGTTACTTTGGTATTATAAATATGTTGTTCTATTGTCTTACATACTGTGTTGTTTTCAATGGAAATTGCCGGAGCCCCCTGGCTAAGATCGAACAGTTCCCAAGAGAGGGAGTGAGGATTGAGAAAGAAAAAGATACAGAAAAAGAGAAGAATAGAGAGAGACAGAGTCGGGAGGGCTCATAGTGAATACTGTGGCCCGGAGTTTATTTAACACTATATATTTATACCCTTCACAATGCATGAAAAACAAAAAACACACACCTGTAAACAATTGCTTGACATTTACATAACTTCTCTCACCCATTTTCCACCAAGCCAAATTTCCTTCATCTGCACGGAGCCTGCCTGCTCTGCAAACTTCTAGTTTACAGGCAACTTTAACCGGTCTATAGGACCTCCAGCTGTAGGGCATTCAGCTGTAGGGCATTCGGCAAGAATGGCTCCCAACAAGAAATCTGCTGCTATACATAACTTTGTTCCTTTGTATCCAATGTCTCTTTTCCTCTGGTCCCTTTAAAGATTTTTCTATTATCATAATTTTTAAGCAATTTGACTATGAAATAATTTCATGTAATTGTCTTCATGTTTCTATGCTTTGCATTCAATGAGCTTCTTACTTATATGAGTTTATATCTTGCATCAAATTTATAATGTCTTCATTGTTTCTTCATTGAACTAGTTGTTTCACATAAAAGCTGGGTGAATTGTCTAAAGTAGTAGTAAGAAATGCAAGAAATTATCTAGATTCCTTTGACTCATTCTCCAGTGAGTCATCTTCATCAGCACTGTAAACTTAATTTTGGAATGTAAGTGCTTGCATACTAGTCAATGTCTCATTAATGGTTTCCCATGGAAGTGTGTTTGTCTCACAGAGTTTCTCAAAGAGGGATAAAGCTACAAGAGTCATTATTCAGCGCAAGAATTCTAAGACTGCTTCATCTAGACCATGTGGATCTGTGGTGGCATAATAGACAATGGAAAGGGATAAACATTAAGGCAATCCAGCTATCACCCTTCTTCTTTAATAAGCGTGACTCTTCCTACCTCATCATATCCCAATTAAAACGACTGTGTTTCTAACGAGTAACTGGTTTCCACAAAAGGTGACCCCAAATGTTTTTTCCAACTTTCATATAGATTAGTAACTCTGAAATTAATGCCTAAAATAGTGAAAGGAAAAGAAAATTTGCCCACCCAGGATGACCCTAAGGCTAATTATTATGAAAAGTTGAGTCTGAGGTAGCATACCGAACTGGCAAGAAAGTTCACTTGCCTGATGGTCAGGTCTTTGAACTTTCTTCTAAGCATTCAGTATGCCACTACCACTACCTCCCCACTTTCTCCTTATTAATAGACAATACAAATCATACAATTTTATCAACAAGTTTACTGTCAGTTTCCATGGATGTCTTTCAAATAGTAATAATTGTTCCCCAAGGCTCTTAACCTTCTTGTTTTGGAAAGCTATGTTTCTTTCAGCGTCCTATCTTCCTATCCTCAGCACTACAAGTATTAAGATTTGACCCACCTTGCAAACTTACAGTTTAACCTGCCACAGTATAATGAAGCTGGTGGAATACATAAGGTTCTTGGGTCATAGACAGTAAAATGATTATTACTCACAGAAATAGCAGTGGTCAGCATTTTTATTGCCGCCCCCCCCCCCCCGCATGTCCCAGTGCTGTAAAGACACATGAAGAAAGAAAAGTGACACCTGCACAAAAAGTGGATTGCATTACAGAAGCTTAGAGAATTTGGCTCTTTTAGAATGGGCAGTGAATATACTTACTATTTGCTCCAGTGGGAAATACTGTCTTTATATTAAAAGTCTGTTCACCAGAGAAGCTTCCTTGAAAAAGTAATCAGGTCTTCACCTCAAGACATACAATAATGTGAATAACCATGCAAAATCACCTTCCAACATTAGTATGCCTTACAATTCATTAAACTCTTCTTCTTTAATGTTTACCTGTTTTAACACAATGCAGTATACAACCTGTCTGTTATATCTTCCATATGTGTACTAAATATGTTCCATTGTTTTAGCTTCCCAAGTTTATGAAATAAAGTTATAATACCTATTTTAATTCCTCTGTCTACTAATTGTGTTATCTGTTATTACCAATCAGTTTGGATTCATTGATTTTTCTCTTCATTATAAATTTTAGTTTCTTCTTTCTATGCATGCTTGCTAATTGTTATTGGATGTAGACACTGTGAAAATTAACATAGTGTATTGATATCTTTACATTTCCATAAATATTCTTGAGATTTTTTCCCTAAGAATCAGATAGGCTAATTGGAGACAATTGTATCCATCCAAGTCTTGATTTTAAGATTAGTCAGGCCCAGAGCTTCATTTTGTCTAGAATTAAATTCTTGCAGTACTTAGGCAAGGCTCTTTTTACTACTATGATGCTACCTGAACATATTGGATTTTCCATTTTAGCTGTTGGCACTGTTCCTAGCTCTCTGTGTATTCTGGGGACCATTCTCTGTAATTATTTTATTTAGCTCTTTTCACTCCCTTAGAGATTTTCCTCAAATGCATATTCTTATTACACTCCCTTAATACATGAAGAACATTCAGAATAACTCTCTACAGATCTCTGAAGTCCGATCATCTCTCTTCTCTGGTACCTTTTCCTGTTTACTTTAGCTACCTTTACTTCTGTGCATTTCCAGCCTCACCTCATCACCTTAGGGAGATTTCTAAGCTCTGCTGGCTTTCATTCCTTGCTCTACATCCTGGATAATTTATCTAGTCAGTAAGTTGGAGCATTTAGAGCGCTCAGATCATTTGTTCTGGGTCTCTCAGGATTAGTTGTTTTCCATATCCTAATGTTCGATATATTAAGACTATTATTTCATATATTTTTCCAATTCTTTTAGTTGTTTCTGGTGGGAGGGTATATCTGATCCTTGTCATTCCATCTTGAACAGGAGATAAAATTCTAATTTAGCTCTTAAAAATTTAAACATTCTTGTAACAATAGCATATCTAACCATTTTTACTTATCAAAGTTAGAATTAATCTCCCCCATTCCTTAGCACATGGCACATTCTGCATATAACTGGACAATTTAAGAAAAAATACCCTGTGATGTGATAACAGGTGTTTTTCATTCTCCATACTTACATGTAGTAAATTACCAAAAATGAATGTTGTCAGATTGAATCAACTGTAATCATTTGTAACCAGTAGTCAGAGAATATAGAAACCAAACTTATGGCTTATGTGACAATATCCAAATAATAAAGGAAATATGGATAATAAATTCAATAAAAAACTTAAATGTGGAGATCCATGTTCAGACTCACTATGGTTTACACTACATTTTTCCATACATTTCTTGACTGTCTAAACTTTACTTTTCATATCACTTATTTCTAAAAAGGAGACTAAAAGATTTTATATTTTATAGGCATTCTGGGTTAAGATAATGCATATAAAGGAATTAGCCTAGTCTTGTCACAGAGTAAATTTTGAATATTTAAGCCATTATTAGTAGGATATTTTAGGTACAAGTGGCAGAAAAACAACAAGCAAATATTGCTTAAAATTCAGAATTCTGTTTTCCTAACATCGTGTCAAATCCAGAGGTCAGGCAGCTCCAGAGTTCGTTATTATCAGCAACTCGGTGATGCCATCTAGGGCCAGGCTCTTTCTATATTTTCTCTCGTAGCACATGGGATTTCATACGCAAATTTGTCCATTCATGTGCACAAATGGGTATCACAATTTCATTAATCATGTTCTTATCCAACCATATCGACTGGCAGGGCAAAGACCAGCTTTACCTCAAGCATATTTGTTCTTTGCAATGACAAAAAGAATCTTAGCAGACTAATTCATGCAGTATCAGCCTCCTTCACATTGCTATTCTAATCCAAACGCTGACAAATTTTTTTTTCAATTTCCTTGAAAGGTTTAATATATTAAGACTCAGCTCTTCCCCAACTTGACTATTTCAAAGAAGAGTTAGTAAAACAAAGTTTGAAGGTTGTAGACAGGCAGGCAAGTTGCTAGCCATATTTTTTTTTTTATTAAAAGCTAAGTATATAACAAGTAATATCATCTTCTTTTAGAGATACAAAAAAAGTAACAGAAGCATAATTGTTTCCTAATATTTTTTAAATGTCAATGCTTTTTTATAATTTTTAAACCCAGCATATTTATGATTAAAATGCAAAAAAAAACTATGTAAGGGAAATACATCTTATTATAGTACTACATTTTTAATAAAACTTAAAGAAAACGCTGTATTTGAACAGCATGATCTGAGACAATTAGAATAAAATGTGTTTTGATGTACATATGTATTAGCATATTCAGGCTGCCATAAAAAATACCACAACCTGTGTGATTTGTATAACTGAAATTTATTTTCTTATAGTTCTGGAGACTGGAAGTCTAAGACCAAAGTGCAGAAGGGTTAGTTTCTCCTGAGTCTTCTCTCTGTCACTTAACAGATGGGCACACTCTCACTTTGTCTCCACAAGAACTCTTCTCTGTGTACACATCTCTTCTTCTTATATGGACACCAGTCATATTAGACTTGGGCCTCATCCCTATCACCTCATTTAACCTTAACTACCTCTTCAAAAGCCATATCTTCAAATACAGTCAAATTGGGTATTAGGGCTTCAACATATGAATTTGGGGAGAACACAATTTAGTCAATAATAGGTATATTTCTTTAGGTTAATTGAAGTAGCTGCTCATCTCCAAGTTATACTCTTGCTTTATTTCACATTCCAAATTGTATTTTGCTCTAGAATGCACTGCAAATTCAAAGGTGGGTGAGATATGGCAAACAGATCAATGATAGATGATGATAGATAGATGATAGATAGGTAGAGATACCCCTAACATAAATACAAATACAAAAGTTTTAAATAATATTTTATAAATGCAAGTACAGCTTTTTAAAATATCTCCTAGTAAATGTCACGAGTAATCCCAAACTCTAATATTTTCAGCCCTTTCATTAAAGGTGTTGTAATGATGAGAAAGAGCTTTCAGGTATCAGAGTTTTAGCCTTGAATAAACCCCATTACTAATAATCAGTCTGAATTTTTTTTTAACATTGTTATTTAATTTAAGGTATATGTGACAAAATGCCTGAAACAACTTTCTTGCAAAATCAATTTGGTAAGAATGAAATCCACAAAATACACTTCAAAATGAAAATTATAAACCAGTGCTTTCCTCCTGACTGCATTCAGTAATAAAATATTAAATGGAATATTAAGAACAACAATTAAAGAGCTTAGCTTTTAAGCTGTCTGGTGGTGTGTAAGATTCAGTTCTTTATTGGCTATTAGAAAAATTACCAATGATTACTTTAGTTACTCTAAGCGAATATAGAACCGCCTGCTCAGCAGTAGTGACAGAAAGTATCTAATGAGAACTAAAAGTTCTTATATTTTCATTTCGGAAAAATTATTTTGCAGTTTTTTAGAGCTGAGTTTATTTAGTTTGAATAAAATGAAAATGGTTGAATTATATTTAAAATAAATCTTTACAGTTAACTTGTTCCTAATCCTGAAAATATCTGAAAAGTCATTTTGAATGTCTCTGCTCCACAACAGTCATTCACATTAAAATACCAACTTAATAAGTTCATAATGAGTTTTAATAGAAAATAAATTCATAGATGATAAAGTATCTTATTAAAAATTGTTATAAGACAAATGTGATCTACATAAAACAGCAATGCATTATAAAACAAACTATCACATGCTTTCATTAAAAATAATTTAGTATGTGTTTATAATAAAATGCACACTTTTTGAATTGCCTTTGCAACTATTGAGGCTATGCCAGGCTTTTCTATTCTGTTCCATTTACTTATATCTTATTCTTTTGTGATACCACACTGTCTTGATTATTGTAGCTTTACAGTTTTGAATAAGGCAATGTGAATCTTGTAATTTTATCTTTTTAAACTGGTAAGAGAACCTCTACTACATCAGCCCCACTGAATATATTTCACCAGCCTCTTGTTTCAATGAGGTCAGACAATAGTAATGTGTTATGTGGGTCATGGCAGAATCCTTCTTCTAAACACAAAAAGGAATGACTCCTTTGTCAATATAAATACAACCTAATGCATTTAATCTCCTTGTAGGCTGCACAATATAATTGAGAGTGATTGTGCCAAATTCTTCCACTCACTATTACAATAACTTTTTAACTTGCCTTTTCTCCTACTTTAAAACAGGAGAAATAAATACTCAAGAGTAAAAAGTAAAGCTTATTTTTATTTTTTTAAATGTTACTTTGTAGACGTTATCAAGAATGAATATCAGAAGCATGGGCATGCTAACAAATTTATATTTCAAAGGACAGGAATTTAATACACATACATGTTACATTAATGATTCAGCTCATTAATTTTTTTATTTTCTCACAAAATTTGTTTCTGTAAATTTTTATATTTTCTTTCTCATCCAAATAAATGTGCATCTGTAAAATATATATTAAAACTGGAAGAGGTATTTTTCCTCAAAATTATAAACTGATGCAATAATGAATTCAGAATTTACTGGCTCAATAGATATGCCTTGTGATTGTTATTATTATCATTATTCTAAACGTTCTATCTTTAAAATTCTTTCAATTTCTGAAATTTTAAATTTAAATATTTTAAAGCAATTAGAATGAATATGTATGAAAAACTAGAATCTACACTATAATAAAAAATTTTATTATGTATGGAATCAGTCTCTGTTTTTCTAATTTTGTCATTCATAAAACAAAGAGAAATTGGAGATTTCTTGTCTTCAAACATTAATTCATTTTTATTATATTTTTTCTATATTATCTTCATTTAATAAATTTGCACGTTAACTCTTCCCCTAGTACCCTCCCCAAAAAGAAATGTGAACATACACTGACTAATAGACAACCCAGAAAGAAAATGGACTGTTAGAAATGTTGGGTTTCAAATTTATGGATATTATTCTATTTTGACTGCACTGAGAAAAGGAGATTTGAAGTCAAAAGGGTAGTTTTTGAAGTGTTTGTGTGATATAGCTTTGAGAAGAAGAAGGTTAACTCAGATACCCTGTAAAAATGCTTTCTTCAAAAATCTGTATAAATAAATTTAAAAATAAGACAACCTTATTCTCAATGGGTTATAATGCCAAGAGTTAAAAAACCTTGAACAAGATGCTAAACAAAGGTTATTTGTTGTTTTATGATTCAAAGATATTGTTCTCTTCCAATTCTCTTGAAACCTACACTAAATTTTAAAAGATGTTGTCACAGCAGATTTGTTTTATGAGTTCAAACTTAAAAAATTAATTCCAATTTCAAAATATTCATTGATAACAAACTTTGAAATATCAATAAACAAATCATTAAGTAGCTACTTCTCTGCTGCTGTGCAATGTAATTTAAGGAGCAAAGTGTATGCCTATGTGTTCACATTCTGACTCTGATAGTTACCAAATGTCTATTTGAAAATGTGTTTTTAATAGCAAAAAATATTATGTTGAAATTTATCATATGCTAAGTATTTTGCTAATTTGTGAATATGCTTCATTCAATACTCACAACTGCTTCTTAAGGTAAATGTTATTGATTTCACAATTTGGTGCCAGAGAGTTAAGACTCTTCTATTGATCACCCCAACACACACCATGCAAGACAGTTCTAAGGTATATTCAACACATATCTCAGAAGGTCCCTAGGAGGTAAGAGCTCTGTTATTAACCATGGGAATGACATAACTACACAACCACTATTAATTTTCTACTGTTTTCACTCTGACTTACCCTCCTTCCTCATGATACTACCTGAAATAACAACAACAACAACAAAAAACCTGCAACATAATCTTTGACTCAGAATCTGCTTTCAGTAAAGAACTAGAACATTGTTCCTAACAGTGGCCTAGAAAGTACAATCTTAGCATGGGATTCAGGATTTCATTAAATACCAAGAAAAATTCTTTCAGTGGTAGTAAGTAGTTATAACAACACCACTTGGTATATTGAAGTATTATAATTACTAAGACTCCCACCTAGATGAATTGTGATGCTATAGCAGTGGTCCTGAAACTTTTGGCACTGGGAACCAGTGCCATGAGAATCTAATGCCTGATGATCTGAGGTGGAGCTGAGGCAGTGTGATACTACTGTAAATATAGGTGAAACTTAGCTCGCTTGCCCACTGCTCACTTCCTGCTGTCTAGTCTTGTTCCTAACA
The DNA here is from genome assembly GCA_004027375.1 of Macroglossus sobrinus. Taxonomy (NCBI): domain Eukaryota; kingdom Metazoa; phylum Chordata; class Mammalia; order Chiroptera; family Pteropodidae; genus Macroglossus; species Macroglossus sobrinus. Next base: position 305,827 of record PVKZ01001744.1, on the reverse strand, counting down.
GGCTGCAGATGGTACTGGTCTATGGCCTGGGGTTTGTGGACTGCTGCTCTACAGCATAGCATTGGTGTTTTAGTAAAAGGTTCATCATATAGGTACAATTAATTTGCAGCTCTACCAAGGGGTTTAGGCAGCTTCCAGGTTAGTGAATACGTGGAGGTTCAGGAAGAGTGACAGCACCTGGAGAGGACATGGAAATTCTCTGCCCCTTCCCACAGACTTTGCCTGATGTATCTCGTTCATCTGTGTGTGCATCTGTATACTTAGTCATGTCTTTTTATAATAAATTGATATATAGTAAGTAAACTGTTTTCCTGTTTTAAGAGACACTCTCGCAGATTAAATGAACCTTAGGAAGGGGTTGTGGAAACCTCTAATTGGTCAGAAGCACAGATGACAACCTAGACTTGTGATTGGAATCTGAAGTGGCAGGGCTGGGAGTACTATGGGCCCTGAACCCTTGTTTAACCTGTGAGATCTGATGCTATCTCAATCCAGGTAGTTGGTGTCAGAACTGAGTTTAATTGTAGGACACTATGCTGGTGTCACACAGAGTTGTGTGCTGTAGAAGTAACTCCCACATGTCTGGATCAGAAGTTTTGTGATTTAGTAGTAGTATGGGAGAAAAGAAAAAACATAGAGGGAAGACAGAGATTTTCCTACACAAAAGGAAATTCCCACATCTTTCAAGAGCTACAGCAATACAATCTGAGCTACCAGCGACATGAGGTAAGCCAGACTGCCATCAAGCCCTCCCTCAGCATAGTAGTGTTACATGGAAAATGCACAAATGATGCGATCTGTTTCAAGCCCATCCTGTCGTGGCTCCAATGAATACACATACAAATCCTCAGGTCACTATCATGATTCTTGAGAACATAATTATAATAAATATTCTTAGACTCTGAAAGTATCTTCACATTACTTCTCTAACATCTACAGTGAGAGAATGACAGAATGGTGAAGTAGGAGCCCCTGGAACTATCTTGTCTTCCCCAAGATAGTTATTTACCAGCAATATTTTATTACTGTGGGGAATGATGGAGAGATCAGTTCCACATTCAAACATCTCAAAGATGTATGGATGATCATCTGCTTCGTATATTTAATAAATTCATTAGTTGGCTATGCAAAAATGAGAAGAATCTTGGCAATTGAGGAATATTAATTTAAACTTAATAAGTAACCCAAATTATAGATGCTGTGTTAATTGGTATCTTAACTGAAAAAAAAATCAATCCAGAATTTACAACTTAGAATATGGTTATTGATCTGAAGACTGTCTTCTTTTCATACTACATCACAGTGAAGATCAAAGCAGCTTACAATTACCCATGAAGGCCTACAGCATACACTAACTGTCTTGCCCAAGGATTATGTGAGTTTTCCTGCCTTTGTTATAACATACTCCAAGAGCCTTTCTTCATTTATACATTCTACAGATCATCTTGGTTTCCTCTATATTGATTGCATCACATTTGACAGAACCTTAAAGTAGTTAATACTCTGGATGTCATGGTAAAGGACACATACACTAAGTAATCAAAGACAGAGCCAAAAATGATTCAGTGATCTGCTACTACAGAGAGATATTTAGGGGCCTAATGATCTGATGAATATTGAGACAACCTCTACAAGAAAAAGACAGTTATTGGATCTTCCCTTTCTTACCATTAAAAAAGTGGCAACATATTTAGTAGGCATTTTGAATTTTGTAGACAGCACATACCTTAAGAATACTGTTCCAGAACTTTTAGCAGACAATTCCAAAGACTGGTAAGTTTTAGTAGAAGGTGAAGAAAAAGAAAGTTCTGCAGCAAAAAGAGGCTGAGGTCAGAGTGGACCTAATATTTAGGTGATGTGACTGGAAACTAAATGAACTTGAAATGTATGTAGAGCCTCTGTTGAGTTTTTGAAAACCTTAATTTGAGAGCCACAACACAGATTACTAGGACATTAAAGAAAGATTTAGACTCCTGCAACAAAGAACTAGATACTGCTTGGAAGCAAGTCCTGCTATACCACTAAACTTTTGCAGACACTAAGCACTGGATCATGGGAAATTAAACTATATGATCAGAAGGGGTCCTTATGATCTCCATGAAGCCATGTATTAAAATCAGCCCCATTTAAATATATGTCCTCACTAAAGAGCTTTTACTAGTTAGTACATTTAAAATAACTGTAGTAAATAGTCTTTAAAAATCCTAGTAAGATTTTGTTAAGAATTGAAACAATGTTACACATAAATATTTTTCATTCTGGCTGTAACAGCACATAGTTTATAAAGATCCATACATTATTAACAAACTCATGGTTGCCAAATGGGAGGGGGTGAGGAAGCTGGGTAGAAAAGGGGAAAGGAGGAAGAAGGGCAATTGGTAGTTATAAAATAGTCACGAGCATGTAAAGTACAGCATAGAGAATATAGTCAATAATATTAAAATAGCCACGTATGGTGCCAGATGGGTACCAGACTAATCAGGGGGATCACTTCATAAATTACATCAATGTCTAACCATTATGTTGTACACTTGAAACTAATACAAAGTGATATTAAATGTCAACTGTGATTGAAAAATAAATGAATGAATAAATTTTAAAGAAAGATCAATAAATTGTTGACTCATGAATAAATATCATCATTGAGGTTTACCAAACAAAATTTATCAAACAAAAATAAAATAATGCCACTTTGCTTATTAGATCAATATTATAGTTATAAATAATATTTTTTCAAAGAAACTGGAACATTTCAAATATTGCTAAAGATATCCTATTTTTTAAAAAAGCTAGAATTTCAATCTTCTTCCTTTTCTCAAAGATCAAAATGATTTTGACATTTAATAGAACATGCATTATATTTATTGCACCAGAATCTTTAATGTAAATCATCTATAATTTTATCAGGTTAGATATTTCATTCATTAAAGATATATTTATTTTAGCTGTTTTTAAGCTACATATTTTTTGATGTGAATTTCTGGACTACAGAATATATAACAATGAGACATATAAATATTTTGAAGTAGAAATTGCCTTTATAACTTAATTTTATTTTCCATTGTCCTTATGTCTTACTACCAAATGTTGTGTCCCCCTGTTAAAATTTTACATTATCATGTTACATTTTCAAACCTAAGAAACCAAAACTGGTAATTACTATTTACTAAACTCCATACTTTATTCAGTCTTCTAGTCAGGCATTTTACAAAATGTCCCTGATTTGAGTTAGCCAGATGTTTTTTCTGATGTGATTGGGATTCAAGTTTGTGAGAATTATATTACAAAAAAATGCCTTGCCCTTCTTATAATTTCATGTCAGTAGGCAAGTGCTATCAACTTGACTTACCACTAGCAATGTCTCCTAGGAAATGTAGTGTATGCTAGGGTTTCCTTATTTTCTACACACTATTTTTTGCAATCAAATCACTAAGTCCAGCCAGTGTTCTAGCAGAAAAGGAAAATTGAGTTCCATGTCCTAGAGTGAGAGATTTTCTAGATAAATTATTCGGAATTATTTTATGGGGAAGACTTGTCTTTTCTTGTTTATCTCTTTATTTAACAATTTCATTATATCGGTATGGCCTCATCTGTACTTATATTATGTAGTACTCATCTGTACTACATTATTTAATTAATTCCTTTTTTTTTTTTCAGTTTTATGAGTGGAAACCAACCTCAGAAAGTGTCATAGCCAAGAGGAGACCCAAAAGTAGGATGCTGAGATTCTTATTGTTTGGAGAAAGTTACATAATCCTTTTTTTTTTTTTCTGTTTTTGAAACAATCTTTGCTTTCTGACACTATGAAATGATCCAGATTAATGTTGTATTTTACTTGGTTCAACTCTAGAATTAGCTGTCTCTACAAATGTCTGGTCCTCTTTGAGAATGGTATTTAGAAGCCAAGATAGGAGTGATGGACTCTCTTGTTGTTACTGGGGTGTCACTGCTTTAAAATCTTCTCAATAGAGAGTCAGAAAATGCATGCATACATTCTGACCTATGGATTCATGTATACCTATAATTATCTCTTTATCCACCCACTTGTATTAATATTTAACTAATTTGATGTCTCTGGCTGTAATTCACCACAAAGTGGTTACATATAAATGTTTCTCCGTATTTATCATAACTTTCTTCTCCCATGATGAAAATTCTAACTCCCACCATAACCTATTAACTTACTTATTTCAACCTCAATATACATGCAAAGTGATATCAGAAATGTTAACTCACAGAGCTAATTATTAAAAAAAAAAAAAAAACCTTACCTACTAGAATACAGTGTTTATATTCAGTTCCTTTTGGCATTAGCCTTATAGATCTCAGTCAAAATACCATTTGCCAAATTTAATTAGATCACCTCTTTTTTCCTCACCCCTTCAATGAGATCATAGTAGAATATTTATCAGGCAGTTACATATATTATTCACAGTCTCAGTTCCATCTTGGGATCATCTATATTCACAATTGATTTTTTAACAATGTTCACACATTAATTTAACTCTTTCAAATATAAGTTATATGGATTTTGGTAAGGTATTGAATCATTTACGTTTCACTGAACTACTAAATTGACCCCACGTCCCCTTCTTATGTAACCACTCTGTCACCAACCAACATGTAAATTACTGATTTACTTCCTCTCTCTCTGTTTTTGCCTTTTGCAGAATGTCATACAAATTGAATGATGTAACACATAGTCGTTAGATTCTGGTTTCTTTTACATAGTAATATGCATGTAAGCTGCTTTCACTGTATTGTATAAATCAATAAATTGTTCCATTTTACCACTAGTTATCCCATTGTATAAATGTAATATATTTTATTCATTCATCTATACTTTGATTTTTTCCATTTTCTTTGTAATTATAAATGTTTCAATGAACATGTACATATAAGTGTTTATGTAAAAATAAGTTCTCTTAAAACTTGATTATCTAGGACCATGAATGCTACACTGTATAACAAAGCTATTTTTAACTTTATAATAGACTGCCAAACAATACTTTCAGTGTAACTGTACAATTTTTCATTTCAACTAGTAATGAATTATACTTGTCAGCCTTTTTAGTTTGGGGGTCCATTCTAATAGTGTGCAAAGGTATCTCAATATTGTTTAAATTTACATCTACTTAGTGATAAATAATGCTGAGAATCTATTCATATGCATATTTGCCATCTATTATTTTAGTGAAGTATTTGTTCATATAATTTATTCATTTTTATATTGGGTGTTTTATTTTCTTATTGTTGACTTTTTAGTGTTCTTTAAATATCCAGGAAAAAAGTCATCAATCAGGTATGTGATTTGCAAATATTTTCTTCCTATCAATGACTTACATATTATTTGTTTTAAGAGAATCTTAACAAATTACAAATGTAATTTTTGAAATAAATTGTAATTTTATTATTATATCTAAAAAGTCATCAAAACCAAGGTCAAAACAATTTCTCCTATTTTTCTTTTAAAAAGATTTATAGTTTTGCACTTTATATTTAGGTCCATGATCTATCATGAATTCACTTTATGTGTAAATTGTAAGGGCCATAAAATTATGTTAGATTGCCTACTATATAGCAACCACACATGCCTCACACAACCTGAGATACATTGAAAGAGGTCAGTCATATTTAGTTTACCTCTAAGATTATTTCAAAAGATATTTTATTTTTAGTAAATGCATCACCAAGGTATAATTACTATTAATCTCACTTCTAAGGAAAAAAAAACAATAAAATATGATGCTTACTGAAGGTTAAATTTTTAAAATATCTGCTTGAAACAATAACCGGGGAACAAAATTCACTAAAAAGCAAAGACAAAAATCCTCCCCCCAAAAAAACTTACAAAATTAATATATACAAATGAAAAATAAAATAATTAAAATTTAAAAATGATTTTAACAATAAATTAAACAACTGAAGAGAGAATTTCAAATTTAAATGTTGTCAGACTGCAGGAAGAAATAATATAAAATATGAAAAACTGATTAAAAGTTGTAGAGGATAAAGCAAATATCTAATAAATATTTAGTTAGAGATCCATAAGTAAGAAGCAAGTCAGAAACAAAATATAAAAACAATGCCTGAAAGTCTTCCAGAATTGATAAAAGACACCAATTCAGAATTCCAAGAAGCCCAGCAAATTCAATGCAGAATAAATTTTTTAAAAATGCATTTCTAGACACATCATGATAAAGCTACAGAACACAATAGCTAGTAGGATAGGGAGTAGACAGGATTGGGAAAAGAAGATTGATGACTTTTTATAAGAAAAATTAAATTGACTACTGACTTTCGCATAGCAACCATGGTAGTCATGAATCCTGAAAAATTTATTTCCAACAATCTAAATGAAAATAACTGTCTATCTAACATTCTTAATTTTTATGGGTACTTTTCAAAATAGACAAAATCTAAAAGTCTAACAGGAAGTAAAACTAATCAACCAGAAATCAATGAAATAGAGAACTGAGGAATGAGAAAGCTGTTGCAAAATTTTTTCTGAAAACTAGTGAGCATAACTTCTGTTTTAATAATAATAATAATAATAATAATAATAATAATAATAATATAAAATAAAATCTTTAGAAATTTAGAAATTGTGGTCAGAGAACCGAGGTTAAAATTGACATTCTTCTGTCACCTAAGTAACCCTAGGTTATTTCCCTCATTACCTCAAAGTTTTAACTTCTTGTTCATGGTCTTCCTTTCCTTATCTTCCTAACTACTGTTCTTTCCTTTGCTAGCCATATGAATAGATAATTTAATCAAGATCACATTTGTTTAATTTCTTCAAAGACCCTTTCCTCATTCTTCTATTAGACACTAAATTCCATGGTTTTATTAATTTTGATTTATTAACTGCACCTTCTCAGAGATCTTGGTTGTATACTAACTGAAGCATGGTTGTCTCAATGGTATTATTTTTTACAGAACTCCTGATCCTTTACACAAGAAAACATAAATATTTTGTGTTATTTTCCATTAAAGATCAAGATTAGAATAGTGAATAAAATACTTGCATGCTTGCTTAATACATTCATCATTTTATACATAAAACACGTATATGAGAATTTCTAAAATAGCCTTAGGCAATTAATTTAAATGTAACTTATACATCTTTTGGAAACCTAACATTATTATTCTGCATGTGTTCAAATTTGGAAAAACATAACATTACTCCATTAGATGTCTCCCTTTGTACATACAAATCCACTAATTATTCTACATAACCTAAGTAGGATTTTCCTCTTTTATTTCCCCTGTTCTTACAGGTCTCCTCTTTACTGCTTTAAAAAACAACAACAACAACAACAAAAAAAAAAACTTATAAAAAGGCAGATATGCCTATTTTCTGCTGTTGACACTTTGTTCTATATTGCATTCTAATTTCCTGCCACCAACTCCCAAACTGATATATATCTTGGCAATCTCTGCAACAATCTGGTCACAGTAACAACAACTGTTTTAAAGATAAAGTCATTGTTTTTACATCTGGAATAACAGCAACAAATTACTTCTATTCTTTTACTAAAACAGTGATAATTACTGATAAGCCTTCAGTCAAACAACCCTGATTCGCGTTATGAAAATGATTAAATTAATTAAAAAATCTGAAGACGTTTATTTCCCTTCTTCCTTTTCCCTTTCCAACTCCAGAAATACTTCAGCTTCACTGCTAGACTATCTAATGTGTTAATATCATTATGTAAGGTAAGGAACTGGCACATGCATATTATTATTTAATGTACCATCTGCATTTAACAAACATTTACAAAGGCTATATTATGGGCAGGGCACTATACTAATTTAACTTTTCTTGACAATATGTCCAACAGCTTGAGGTGCCTATGTTAAGTATGCCCAATAGTCCTACCCATAAGTTCTAGAACACTATATACTGATTGGGCCAGTTAAGGAGTGAAATTTAATATTTAATATGAGTATTAATTTCTTATCTCCTTACAGGAGATATAGACATATCGATATAGATTTATAACTTATATATGCACTTACAATATGCGTGTGCACGTGCACACACACATCCTTGTGTGTGTGTATATATATATATATATATATATATATATATATATATATGCCTACTAGTCAGTTCTCAATATCTGACCTTCAGTCCTAATTGACAAAGCCAACATCTCAAATCATCAATTTAAAAATGTATTGGTTATGGCATATAAATTTCAGGGTTTTTTTTTCTTGTCCCATATAAAAAGAGAATAAAATTCAATTGCATTTTGAGAAGTGGTTTGTTTGTTTTTCCTTATTTTAAATAATCTAAAGGAAAATATATACTTTGGAATGAAAGGAAGTGCAATTATTAGGGAAATTATTAAAAGTATCAGGTTTTAAAACAAAATTTGCATATAATAAGGTTTTGGCTTTATAATAACCTAGTTTTTACAAAATAAACTTTGTAAGATAACATAGTAAGTTGAGAATGTAGTGTGGTCTTTCTAATCACTGTGTGCACACACACAAGCACAATCACACACACACACACACACACACACACACACACACACACCTACAAAACACAAAGGTATGACAACTAAACTGTATAAATGCAGTATTGTAACCTGATTTTAACATTTGAATGGCCCAGTGTCATAAATTATTCCATTCTTTTTTATGCATTTATCTAATGATTATGGAAGACAGGTTGTTATGGGTTGCATTGTATCCCTTCCAAAATGCATATGTTGAAATCATAACCCCTAGTACCTCATAATGTGACTATATTTGGAGACTGGGCCTTTAAAATGGTAATTAAGTTAAAATTCTGGCACTTTACCAGGTTGACAAGAATTCACTTGACAGCAATTAATTTAGATTTCTATGGAAGTCCATTGAGGATATACTCACTTTTAAACAATATTATAGCTTGTGTACTCTCATATATTGTCTTTTGAATGTTATTAATCTTGTTAATAGCTCGTTATGTAAATATAAAATAAATAAATCATGTTAATAATCTATGGGAAATCAATGATTATTTATCCAGGTTCCCTGAGAGAGTTTTAAATAGTTCTTATCAATTTTCTAGAGAACATAATTTTTAAACTATTTTTAAAGTTTGATGTTTAAATAATCTAAAGGTAATTTTTCTACATTTAGTTTACTCTAAAGACAAATGTTTTGTCACTTAATGGGTGTGTTTTTTATCTGATTGTATATATGTAAATACTATACTTCCAAGTTTCTTGGGGGAAAAAAAATGAAGTTGCTAAACTTAAATGTCTATAAGGAAGAGGCAAATAATGTATTCATCTAAAGGAGACTAACCAATAGACATAAAAAGTGTTGGGGACTGTGGGAAACTAGAAATTGATCAACACATGGAAAAATGTTTAGAGATACTTTTTCTTGACACAGCTGCTCAAATTAAAAATGCCTGAAGTTTAAATGCAGCCCACTGGTAATATATTTACTGCCATCACATAAACTAAGTATTCATATTTTTTTATATTTTCAATATACACAGCAATAAAGACTTGAAATTCCCTATTCCTGATATTATTTTCAATATGATTATTATAAAATTTCAATTGTCGATGCCTATATATCAGTAAATTATGGAATTAAATTGGAAATATGCTACACTATGATGGTAAAATATAAGACATCAGAGAATTAAATATTTACATGGTAAACTCAAGTAGTAGATATAGATAAGCTTGGCAACATTTTTAGAACAGATAACAGTGGCTAACTTCACATATATATGTGTTTAATGCATAAACTAAATGTTGAATGTAAATCATTCTCCAATTCTCTATGCATAACTAGTCTTAACTCATTCTGCACCTGATGTGGTAATGCAACTCTAACAGTAGCAAATAATTGACCTTCTGAATCTATAGTTATAGTGCCTTGTGAATAAAGGTAGCAAGAAGCATCTCCTTGCTCTGATTCAGTAATCTGAGGATGCATTTTTATTTTTAATTCATTCAATTAATATAATGGAAATATCAAGTTGTATCTTCCTGCAAACAAAATGACATTTAACATTATGAAAAAATGTAAATAATATAATTTTGAAATCTAATTGAGATCTCCAAAAAGCTTGACCTTTCTAGGCTTTTTATATAAAACAGACACCATGAGGTTTTTTTCCTAATGTAATCTTATATTAAAAATAAACTCAGTGCACATAATGGTAAAATTAATAAATCCAACATGTTTTTAACCAAGTCGTTGAATAACAGCTTAACTAAACTGTTATTATTGCTCCCTGCCATCTCACTTTAAAGGTCAGATCTAACTTACCTGAATTATTCACTCTTTTAGGGGATACGGAATGACAAAGTAATAACGGTTGGGTCACAAAATTGCAGAAATCATAATTACAAAATACAGTAGTAGAATAGATAATTTATTGACCAAGATTTGTACCTTTCTTGAACTTGTACATACAGAAAGCAAAATGAGTGCTTTTAATGAATAAACTATGACTATTTAAGAAGAATTTTTCGCACAGTATCTACAAAAAGTAAATTAATAAAATGTTTTGATCAAGATTTAGCTTACAGTGGCACTTAATTGTGTTACTCCTTCCTTTTATATGTGGCTATTTTACTGGTTTGAATTGTTGTACTAAATACCAAAAAGATAAGAGACATTCTACACTAAGCATTATTCACCACACATAGTCTATATGAAATAAATCTATTTAAATAGAGGTTATCTTTCTCTAGTCTTAGGTGACTACATTATTCTATTTCCCCCATAATAATTTATTATTCACTTTAATCACTGCAAAATGACATTTATCACAAAAATATAATTATAGGACTGAGATATATAATAAATATTATACAAATGACTTTAAACACAGGAATTTAAAGATTACTATATATAGTCTGTAATTCAAATCTATAGTGTGCTTATTATATATTTTCTTTTTTTTTTTTTGCAGAAGAAAATGACACATTGAGACATTTGGAAACCTGTGCAATGTCATATAGCTGATGCAGACACAAGCTCAGATTCTCACACTTGAAACGTATGTACCACTAGGATGAAAATGGCATTTGATATTTATCAGAACTCAGCCTCCTAAACTTCCTCTTACCTCTGTGGTTCATCCATTTTCATTTCCTTATAGATTCTTGTTTTTCCTTTCTTTCAATGATGACAACTATGAATCTTTTCTAGGCACCTTTTTTCTTTTTTCTCACACTCTTTCATTCCTGTCTGGGACATTCTCATCTATTTACATGACTCCATTTACCATTTTATGTGGAGATGGTTCCAACTTATATTTTAGCCTATATCTCCTTAATGTTTCTATATTACAGTGATTACCATAATATTGCTTACACAGAAAGATATATAGAAATATAGATATACACACATACAGTTATATGTGCATATGTATGTCAGTGCGTATTGTGCATATTTAAATGAGTGTTTATCTATATATCTGTATGTGTGTTCATGAAGTATATGCAAATGCATATTTGTGTTCTGGCTCATGCTCACTACTTTCTGAAATGACTTGTTGAAGAATATCAGATCTGTTATTTATGACAATTAGTAGTCACTTCACAGAAATAACAAAAAAAAGCTCATAATATTTGAAAACCATCTGAGGGTGCAAGTTGTTTTAATTAATCTTCCTTGCTTGAATACATTTAACTTCCACACCTTCCATTTTTAGTCATTGTGAGATACTTCACAGTAACTCTATTTACGAACTATTTAAAATCATAATATAGGAAAATAAGACATGGAAATAAGTACATATTATTCAAGATAGTAAAAACTGGTGAATATTAGGTATAATGCATCATGCTTTTTCTATCATCTGATTCTATATCAAGGCTTTTTTTTTATCAAGCCATTTATGAACAGCAATTTGTTGAAACAAGTCATAAAAATGTCTTGAGAATTCACACACACATGAAATTCCTAACAGTGCTTAGAATTAGGCCATGGGATAGTATCCCAACGAATGTTTAAAGAAAGTCTTATTACTTCAGTCATTTCAAGTGAGGCTGTACAAATCATAGGAGAATATAGCTAAAAATTATGTTCTATATTTCTTGAAGATGGACATATTGATTTAATGCTCTTTTTTCATTTTGCAATTTTATAATAATATAAGCTTTTTATGTTGTTTTCATAGTTCTAGAGTTCACTCTATAAATTATATTTGTAGACATTCTAAGAAAAAGAAACATTTTTGAAGCTTTTAAAAACAATCTTAAGAATAATGACCATGTAATATCAGTTTATTTTACTGACTAATAATTATACTTACTCAAAGTTTTCATTATAATAGCACATCAAAATTTGTGACATGAAATTGTGAAATAAGGAGTATATATTATACATATATAATATATTATATATATAAATATATATTTTTTTTATTTTCTAGGAAAAGTAAAAATATACTTACTATTGCCATAAAAAACAGTATCGATACTTTTAATGGAATTTTTCTTGTCTTTTTTTCTATGTGAAATACAGTATAAACATTGTACAACACAAATGTTATTTAAGAGATTAATATTTTTAAAGATATTACATAAAGATAAATTGATTTTCTTTTCAAAATAATTTCTTGTCAAGTTAGGAAAACTACTAAGGCTATGTGTTATAATGGAAATGACACATATTTTAACATCAGCTAGATTTAGCCAGAAATACTTCCTTTGATTCTAATTACAAAGAGAATAAATTTATTGGCAGAATTCTGAATTCTGGAAACACCATATGAGTTTTATTCAAAGACACTGTATACTTCGATACATGCTTTTCGCTAGCTTTCTCATTCCCCTCTTGGCAGATAAAGTGAAACAAGCTAGCTTTTATTCCCTTAAGGAAGCTACTACTTTTAGCTTTTCTTGAGATTTACTAGGTAGATATAGGTTATTGTATTTTCTTTTATCTTTTCCATTTTCTTTTATGGCAAGTAAAGTTGGATGCTATTAAAATTTAGATCCTTTTGAATTAACAGGGAATTAATTTTACTCTCATAGTTTTAAGTTTCTTTCCTCTATATAAAAGAAAATTAAACAACATTTAATACTTGCCACTCTCTAAAACATATGACATATTTTAATTTTTGTTTCAAAAAATATTAAATGCATTAACACTTTTGTTTGACTTTTAATAATCACATTTGATTTTTATTCCTTACATTGAATTCTCTTAAGCTGCTGAATCAATCTTGGGAAATAAATTTTGATAATTATACGTGGATTATAATCTTTAAATTTTAGAAATACTTTAATTAACACTAAGAATTGAAGAATGAGCACTACATATTAATTTAGTCAGCAATGGGGCACTACCTTATCAATTTCAGACTGAATACAGAATAGAGCATGACTGGACTGAAAATCCCTAAAGAATGTAGGATTGATCGGAAGAAATTTCCAACCCACAGAGCAGTTTTGGTTTGAGCCAAATCCACTTCATTAGCTTCATACTACATAGCTTCTAAAAGATTCTTCAGATGGCTTAAGGAAAACTTTTAATTTGATATAAGATTACAAAAGCTTTAGAGATATCTCATCCTGATCATTTCCCCCCATCCTGATTAAAGGATTTGCAAATTAAGATTCTTTGTGTCTCAGGAATCCACACTCAGAGGATGCAAAATCCAGGCATTACTTTGACAGAAGGTGTCAGTTCTGCCTATAATCTAACTTGAAAAACTTTTTTATTAATTTCTTTTATTTTTCAATTAGTTGACATATATTATATTAGTTTCAGTTACATAACATGATTTTACTTTTATGTAATTTACAAAGTGATCACAATAAATCTAGTACCTATTTGACACCATACATAGTAATTACAATAGCACTGACTATATTTCCTATGCTATACTTGACATCCCAAGACTATTTTGTAACTACCAATTTGTACTTACTCTCTTTTCCTTCTTCACCCATCTCCCCCAAACTCCCTTTAATCCAGCAACCCTCAGAATGTTCTCTGTATCTGAGTTTATTTCTGTTTTGCACGTTCATTTATTTTGTTTTTAAGATCCCACATATAAGTGAAATCATACAGAATTTGTCTTTCTCTGTCTGACTTATTTCACTTAGCATAATACCTTGTATATATACATATACTTATTACAGATGACAAAATTTTATTCCTTTTTATGACTGAGTAATATTCCATTGTACATATGTATCACCTCTTCTTTATCCATTTATCTATTGATGGAAACTTAGGTTGCTTCTATATCTTGGCTATTGCAAATAGTGTGGCAATGAACATATAGATGCATGTGTCTTTTTGAATTAATGCTTTGGGTTTCTTTGGATAAATACTCATAATTGGAATTACTGGGTCATTCTTTGTCTCTTGTTATTGCCTTTGTTTTAAAGTTTATTTTGTCTGGTATAAGTATTGTTACCCAAGCTGGCTGGCTTTTTTTTTTTCCTTCCTTCCTTCCTTATTTTCTTTCTCTTTTGTATTCATTTTCATGATTTTTTTTCGTTCCTTTACTTTGTCTGTGTGTCTTTAAATCTGATGTGAGTTTCTTGTAGATAGCATATGTAAAGGTCTTTCTATCCATTCTTCCACCCAATATTTTTGATTGGAGCATTTAAACCATTTACATTTAAAGTAATTGTTAATAGATATTTAGTTATTGACATTTTATCATTCATATTTTTAAACTTTTTTTTTCTCCTTTAAAAAAAAGCCCCTTTAACATTTCTTGTAATACTGGTTTAATGGTGATGGACCACTTTAGCTTTTTCTTTTCTGGGAAAATATTTGTTCTTCAATTTCAATTGATAGCTTTGTTGGGTAGAGTAATCTTGGTTTTAGGTCCTTGCTTTAGGTCCTTGCTTTTTATCACTTTGAATTATTTATGCCAATCTCTTCTAGCCTGCAACGTTTCTGTTGAAAAATCAGCTGACAGTCTCATGAGAACACTTTTGTAGGTAACTAACTGCTTTCTCTTGCTGCTTTTAAGAGTCCCTCTTTGTCCTTAACCTTTGATATTTTAATTATGACACGTCTTAGTCTGAACCTCTTTGGGTTAATCTTGTTTGGGACTCTATGTGCTTTCTGGATTCTTATGTCTATTTCCTTCAACAGTTTAAGAAAGTTTTCCATCATTATTTTTTCCAATAGGTTTTCAATTCCTTGCTCTCTCTCTCCTCCTTATGGTACCCACATGATACAAATATTGGCATGCTTGGTGTTATGCCAGAGATCCTTTAAATTATCTTCTTTTAGGGAGGGTTCTTTTCTCCTTTGCTGTTCTGATTGTGTGGTTTCTGCTACCTTATCTTCCAAATCACATATCCAATCTTCTACTCTATCTAATCTACTGTTGATTCCTCCTAAGATATTATTTTCATTTCACAAAGTCATTAAAAAATAGATGTAAAGTATTTTGGAATTTTTGTCTACACAAGATAGATCATATTGTTCACTATCTTTTGTAATTGTTACTTAACATATTATTCCTTATAGATCTTTACTCAGTAACATATGTAGAACATTGAGTTTACTGACAGGCAAAGTATTTTCTTATACGCATATATGCAAGATTTAATCAGTTTCCATATATACATACTATATGTAAATATAAAAAATAAACATATAATATATGTAAAATGTACCTATAGAAATATATACATATGTATTTATTATAAATATATAGAAATAGTATGTAAGTAAATATATAATGCTTACTTATATATTATGTATAAAATATATAAATAATAAATATATACACAATATATATATAATTTGGAATTACTAAAATTAGAAATATTTTATTCATTGAGTCAGCCAGTTTGAAATGACAGAAAATATTTTGATGTTACCAATTCATTTTTCATAAAATTTTCACTAATTTGTCCAACTCTAAAATACGAGTGTACCTTTTCTTTATATGCTAATTAACACTTGATGTTTTCTCTATTAAAAGATAACTTTAAAAATATTTCAAATATATAAATAAAAAAATTGCATATTGTGATCTACAGATGAGGCCAAACATTACTGCATATATTTACTGGGTATTGTTATTCATTTTTTTGTGATATTTTTGGTCACTTTGCACATCAGGATAATTTTTTTAATATAAATTTTTGTATTTATAATAAGAAACTTCAGATTTTGGATAACATTATAAATCGTTTCCACCTTATCTAATTTTGTCTTAATTTGTTGTATTATTCTAATGTAGCTAACATTTATCTATTCATTTTAATTGTTTTTGATTCAAAATAAATAAATGACATTTTTCAAACATATTCAGGATAATCTTATAACTGATGGTTTCCAAACACATTCAGGTATTTGAAAACCTCATGTAAAGATATTATGAATCCAATCTAATCAAAATCAACTCTTCACATTCAATTAAATTCTTTGTTTTGCATACAGCTCTACCCACTACTCGGACAAGACTCAGGGCTATTACTTTGCTGAAGAGAAATAAAGGCGGCACTCTCTTCAGTTCATGCCATCCTCCCTGTTTGCCTGATGTAGCTTCTAACTCTCCCAGGGTTGGATTATCAAAGGGTGATGAAAGCAAACTAAGTTTCTTTTGATTGGTGCTATTTGAATCTGGCAACGATGTCTTCTGTGCAGATGAGCAGATGATACCTACATAACAATACTCACTCATTACCAGCATGGACTATCTAAATGCACTCTAATGCTGAACACTCAAGGTCTACATTGACCAAGACCACTTTAGCATTCTCCTCAACTTGGCTAGCCCTACCCTGTCAACTTGATGGTATTAAAGGATGGGACTGTCAGGAATTAGGATCAGATGACATTCTAAGGGTGCAGCCCTCATAAATAGGATTTGTATCCTTATGTGAGTCAGGAATGAACTTGCTTGCTGTCTCTGCTCTCTGCCATATAATAATGGATACAAGAGAAATCGAAAGTCTATAACACAGAAGAGGGTTCTCTTCAGAACCTCCTTCTGCTTGCATGCTGTTCTTGCACTTCCAGCATCTAGAACTGAGATAAATTTCTGCTGTTGACAAGACACCCAGTTTATGGCAGTTTGTTAGGGGCTGAACTAAGTCATCCATCTTTCCTTTGAAAGAACTGATTTCCTCCCTAATTCTTTACTGGCCTTTTTTTACGTGTAGGCAAGGGGTAGTAATGGACTAAAAGTGGAAAGACTGAATTTCGTCCACCTCTCAGCAAGTCACATGTAGATTAATCTTGTAAATTTGTGCTTATATTTGAGTTATATTCAGATATTGTTCTCTGCCATATTGTGTTTTCCTAGCCAAGTACATAATGCTGATTATTTAAGGTTTTTAAACATCTTACAGTAAAGGTTTAAACATTTTCACAAAGCATTTGTACAATTTCATCAAGTTTATTCTGGGATGTTATTTTTTTATGCATAACTCTAAGAATATTTGATTTGATAATTATATCATATATGCAGACTTTAATTGCAGTTAATTATCTCTACTTTTGTCAGACTGTAATTGGAAACTGTTATCATCCCTCTTTTTATTTTAAAATTTATTAGATTTTGACCTTAGGGCCTAGCAGAAAAAAAAAAAACAAGCATTAAAAATAAAATTGTATTTTTTCATTGTAACAAATAGGATTTCATTTGTATTTGCATTATCATTTTAATTAATTTGAACATTAAAACATTCTACATACTTGCTTGTATTTCAATCACTTGATTTGTGATGAGTTCAGAAAAATAGGTTAAATTGACTAAGAAATCATTTATTTCTTTAAATAAGTCCATACAGTTACTGAAAGATATGTTTACATTTCCATTTTTTAGTGTAAAAATTATATGACATAAAAAGTCTTTTATATTTTTGGATCATCCTTTAGTTTTATATTTACAAAACACTTTCTCTCAGATGTATCTCTGGCATAAATATATATAAATGAGTTACATTATTTAGCTAATAATTTTTTCTTTTAAAATTCAAGTTTATCCCATTTATATTTTTTTTAGAATAAAATGTATTCACTTTGAAATTGCTAAAAAAATTTGTATAAATTTTTATTTTAATGCTCTGGGAATTTCTACTTCATGCTGTAAATTACTTTTTCTCTTTCTATAATGTTTGTACTTAATAGTTAATAAACTTTAAACTTAAATAATTTAAACTTAAATAATCCGCATTATGTACTTCTATATCATATCTATAATAATGTAATCTGTATCCATGTATATTTTTGCTTTACAAATTAAGACTGTAACTATTGTTTTTTTCTTACAAATTATATAAAAACCTGATGATTTGCAAATCCAAACTGCAATGAGATATCACCCCACACCTCTTAGAATGGCTATTATCAAAAAGACAAGAAATAACAAGTGTTGGCAAGGTTGTGGAGAAAAGAAAACCTTTGTGCACCACTGGTGGGAATGTATATTGGTACAGCCACTATGAAAAACAGTATGGATGTTCCTTAAAAAATTAACATAGAACTAGCATATGATCTAGCAATTCCATTTCTGGGTATTTATCCAAAGAAAACAAAAACAGTAATTCAAAAAGACATATGAGCCCCCATGTTCACTGTACCACTATTTACATATATCAGATGGATTTGATTTTTATACCTTCAAAAGTTAACATAGGCTATTTGAGTTGAGCAATTCCTCCTCAGTATCTCCTCAATTAGTACCTCTTTCGATTTTGAGAGACAATAAACAATCTATTAGTATCATCCAAAGATCTTGATACATGATCAAATCTGACCATTTGGTGGTGGTAACCAGAGACTAGAAGGAGTAGTAAGTAGGCCTTCAGTTAGAAAAGATTCCCAGAACTGTTAACAAGCTCCCTCAGCTGAGAATAAATCATTTGCATTGCAAATAAAAATATGGAAACAACGTAAAACAACATCATTTGATTTAACAGAAATAAAAGAGAAGCAGGTATCAGAAGAATAAATTTCTAATCCCAGATCTGTAAATCTGTCACACTTTAGTTCAGTACTCTTGAGAAAATCTCTTAAATTTCCTGCATTTCTGTTTTTCCACAAAAGGTAAGTTTGCATTAGAAGAATTTTGTGCCTAATTCTGTTACTTTAGATCATAAATTCTCATTATTATGAGTTAAATTTGTTAGCAAAAAACATAAGATTTACAGGAGTCAACACCCAGAAAGCCATTTTAGTCATCAACAGGCATCTAACAGCCAATTTTCACCCATATTGTCACATTCCTCATGAATTTAACTCCCTCCACTTCCAGGTTAACTGACATGGATGCTCTTAAATCATACACAATTTTGCTTCCTTAGTAAATAACCTTTCTTGTTCACAGCCTGACTGTTCTCTCTTTCAGACACTGCAGTGTACACCTTTCTTACCTTGACCTCTCCATGTGGTTGGAGCCTGTCAGGAGACTCAGACACAATATACATTTTAGAATAGAGGTATTGAGTTCACAAAATAGTGGAAACTTTATATATTTTGCATTAAATCTCTGACTCATGTATAAATCCTGGCATTTTATAATTTGAAACATATGCAATGTTCTATTTTTAATGTAAAATTTTGTTTTTATAGAGCTAAATATTTATCTCTATAGAGCTTATGTGTATTTTTTGCTAAATTAATTTGTTCATATTATAAGTAGTGTTACCATTCTAAATGTTGTCTTATTTTTAACATATACTCTAGTTGATTATTGCTGGTACAATTATAATCACATGGTGATCTTGTATGAAGCAATACTGCTAAACTCTCTAATCAATTTCTAAAATTCTGCTGCTTTTTCTATATGCATAATTATATTACTGATAATTGTAGGGCTTATTTCTTCTCTTAAAATATTTTGGCTTCTTACATCATCTTATGTTATTGTAGGCTATATCAATTCTTCTAGAGAAATAGTAGAAAGTAGCAATAATAGTGGGCCTATTTTTGTTTTTCTCATGCTTATATAATGTTTGTTATAGCTTTTCAATATTATCTTTAACAGATTTAGGAGATCTTTTCTGTTTCTAAAGTGACGTTTACACACACACACACACACACACACACACACACACACACACACACAAGCATACGTAGAGTCATGTGCCACACAATGACTCTGAGTTAAGGACAGACTGCATATATAATGGTGGTCCCATAAGAATATAATGGAAGTAAAATATTCCTAGTGACGTTATAGTGCAATTCATTACTCACTTGTCTGTGATGATGATGGTGTAAATGAACTTACTGTACTGTCAGTCACATAAAGTATAGCAAATAAAATTATATACAATATATAGTACTTGATTATAATATGAAACAACTATGTTACTCATTTATGTATTTTCTACGCTACACATTTTATCATAATTTTAGAGTGTGCTCTTTCTATTTATACAAAGTTTGCTGTAAAAAAAATGCCATGTTCTGTAAGCAGTAACCTCATACATCTCCTGTTTACTGTGTCTCCTCATTGCATCATTTTCTCATATGATTAACTTAATCTAGTGTTGTTTTGTACAGTAACATGCTGAACAGGTTTGTGGCCTAGGAGCAATAGCTTGTACCATATTGACTCAATGATTTATTTCATTTTTCACATCTATTTTTATAAACAAAATTACCTTTTCATTTCCCTTTTTAAAAAGTTAAACTAATATGACAGGATACTTATAGAATCACATGTAGTTGTGAGAAATAACACAGAGATTTTTTATTTTTTTACCTTTTACTATTTTCCCCCAAAGAAACATCTTGCAAACCTATAGTACAATTTCACAACCAGGATATTGCTATTGATATACTCAAGATACAGAACACGGTTATGACCACAAATATTCCTCATATTTCTCTATTATAGTAACATCCACTTTCCTCTAACTTCTAAACCCTGGAAATTAATAATCTTACATTTCTAAAATTTTGTCATTTCAAGAATGTTATAAAATAGAATACTACAGTATGTAACCTTAAGAGATTAGTTTTTTTCACTTGGTGTAATTCTCTAGAGGTTCTTTAAGGTTAATACATCTGTCAAGAATTAGTTTTTTTTCTTTTTGCCGAGTAGTATTCCATTGTAATATGGTGCTACAGTTTTTTTAACCCTTCACCTATTAAAAAACATCTTGGATGAAACAAGTTTTCAGCTATTAAAAATAAATCTGCTAAACATTTGTGTATATATTTTTATATGAACCTGCTTTTGTATTGTTTTGGAATAATTATAAAAAAGTGCAATCACTGGTTCTATGGGAGGGGCATATTTAGTTTCTTGGTTGACCATTTTTCATTTTCACATGCAATGTGTAAGTTATCCAAGTTTTCTACATCCTCCCCACCATTTGCTGTTGTCTCTATTTCTTCTTTTAGACATGCTGATAAATGTGTAGAGATATCTCATTGTGGCTTTAATTTGTATTTTACTAATGCCTGATGATGTTGAATATTTTTTCATGTGCCTATTTATCATGTGTGCATTCTCATTCATGAAATGTCTCATAATTTTGCAATTATATAATCAGAATTTGTTATTATTGAATCATCAGAGTTCTTCACATTTTCAAGATGCAAACATTTTGTTGCATATGTGGTTTAAAATATTTTCTCCCAGTCAATAGCTTTGTTAGTTCAACCTCTAATAGGTCTTTCATAAAGCAAAATTTATTTCTTGTTTATTATTTAAAATTTTGAGTCAGTCCAACTCATCAAATTTTATCAATTCTTTTCCTAGTTCTAGATTTAAAATATTTTCTAAGTTTTTAAAAAATAAATATTTTACAGATTTAAATTTTTCATCAAAGTATATATTTTAAAGTCGTTTTGTGCAAGGTGTGAGACTTAATGTGTGGGTCTATTTGTGGTTCATGTTTTCTGTATCACTGTTCTCTGTATCTATGCCTCATCAATACCACATGATCTTAGTAACTATATATACACATATATATGAAATGAGTCTTGAAATAAAGTAGATTAGTTATTCCTCTCACTTTATCCTTTTCCAAAGTTTTGTCAGTTATTAAAAATAAAAGAATCATTAACTATTGTATTTATACATGAAATGCATAATTTACTACATATGTTAATTAATATATTTTAATTTTGGTATCAAAAACTTCATTGTTCACATATACAAATACAATTGACTGTTGTATATTTATCATGTGTCCTACAAGATTGTTTAACTCAGTTATTAGCTATAGGAGTTAGAAATATTTTTGTAGATTCATTGGGATTTTCTACATAAGCAATCATATAACCTACAAAATCAGGAGAGGTTAATTTTTACTTTCTAATATATATTAAAAAACGTATGTCATTTTCTTCTTTGTTGCTTTAAGGAAAATCTCAGCATTAATTAAATATGAATGTTGATAGCAAACCCCATTGCCTTGTTCCTAATCTAATAGAAGGAAGCATCCAGTCTCTTATTAACGTGATGTCACCTGCAGGTGCTTTGTAAATGTACTTTACAAAGTTGAGGAATTTGTATTTTATTCTCATTTTGTGAGTTTTTTAAATGAGGTGGCATTAGTTTTGTCATTTTTTATTTTGTTTTGTATTATTTGATATAATCATGTGACATTTTTCTTCTTAAATGAGTATGGTGGAATACATTGCTGGATTTTTAAAAAATGTTAACCATTCATGTATCCTTGAAATAAAGCCTACATGACCATAGTGTATAATTTTTTTATACATTAGTCACTTCTATTGTCAACTATTTGTTAAGAATAGTTATCTTTTACTGTGCATGGTTTTGGTATCAGGATGATACTAACAAAGTAATAAATATGAAAATCTTTCCTCTCTTTTTACTTTCTGGAAAATATTATATAGACTGAATATTGGGTCTTCTTTAAATGTTGGCAGTTATCATAGTGTTACTGTTATAGGTGATTTGAACTTTGGTGTCACCCCAGCAGCATGAGGGTGGGGTGCGGTAATGATGCAGAAGTGTAATTAGCATTTTACTTAGGTTCTTCCTCACTGACACAGAGAAGAATCACAGGTCAGTAAGATTTAGAAAAGATTTATTAAAAAGTGCATTTTATAGAGAGCATGCTCCGAGAGAGGAAAGGGATTTCAGCAAAGAGAGCTGTAACCACCCAAAAGTAGGATGATCAATTATATTTGGGCCGTGAGGGGTAGTTACAAAGGCGTTTCTATGTGATTGGTACATAAGGTCATTTTGATTGGCACTTGGCTATTGTTTAACACGTTGCCTAGTACACATTTGCTTACCCGGAATTCAATCTGTTATAACTAGATTCATGAACTTCTGGGCATAAACATGGTATTATAATGATGATATAATGAGTCTTAAATTGTGGGCAGGTTAAGGCTGTACCTTCTGCACCAGCATCTATAGTCAGATTAAACCAGCTATAAATTATCATCCTCCTGTTCTTTGTCTCTGGGGATGCAGGAAGAATCCTCCAACTACCAATAGGATGTTCTTTGGGTGGGCTGGGCCTCTGTTCCTTTGTTACCTATCACTTATATCTGACTAGCTACCTACCAACAGGAGCCAGTATTCAGGTGAGCTCCATACAAAGTTTAATGTTCTGCTTGTCGCTTTCTTAAAATTAGTAATAATTTTGAACAAGGGTTCCTAGAAGTTTATTAGCACTGGGTCTCACAAATTTTGTAACCAGTTCTATTTGTGATGTATAAACATGGTTATTGGTGAAGAAATAATTGACTCAAATTAACATGTATAAGACTTTTTCTAAGGAAATGCATAATTTATTTCTTAAGTGGCACTGATTTGCAATAAATGACATATTTAATAAATATTCTTTGGTGTTTATTAATTTCATATTTATTTTATATCATTAAAGTATAGATCTCCTTTATATCTATCTTTATTGATTTTAATAAAAATATTACATCATTATTACTAGATATTTTAATTTGAATATTTAATTATGCATGAGTTAGAAAATAACTATTGAGAAGAAATAGTGGATTGAGTCCACATTAATGTATAAATTTTCTCATAACAAAATTTAATTATAAGTTTGAATTATTGATTTCTTGCTTGGGTAAACTAATTTCTCTATTACCAGTGGCAATACAAACATATCATAATTAGAAGATAGAAGTAGGTAATGGAGATGTGTCTCATCAAATAATTACACCTCTCAGTTTGATGAACCTTAAGTGAGGATGGTGAAAATATCAGTGATAACAATATATTTTTATTTGCTACATTTCTTATAAAATTTATAAATAGTCTAGTTTATGTTATATAAACATTTTTCTGTTCATTTATTCAGATGATTAAAAGATAAAATAGATATATTAAAGTACTATTAAGTTAAACTATTAACTATTAATTTAGAAACAGAAATCTTAAATTTTAAAATTAATGTTGATAGATGTCATCAAGATGATGGACTGGGAGGTCCACATCCCTCATTCTCCCATAGAAACATAATTTTTCAACCATCTACAGACAAAAATGCCTTTGTGGCAGCCTTGGCACTTAGGTAAGAAGTTGAAAAACCCTGGTGGAGCCCAAGACTAAGGAGGATCACCTTAAGAAGGCAGGACCACACTCTGGTGGCAGGCTTGCTGACTGCTGCAGTCCAGATGGGAACCTGAAAACAGCCCTGTGCACCTTTTGACTCTGCCCTAGTCTCACTTCTTCATGATCTTCCTACCAGCCACAGCCCCAAGGGATGCGGGAAGAGCCATATCTGCTATTAATCCTGTAACAGACCTGGATGTAGACCCTGAAGCAGCCCTATAACCCAGATGCAGCTCTAATCAACTGTGGTCCAAAGGCTGTCATTTCGAGATGAAGATCCACTGCAAGAAAATTTTTACCTGCCAAAACAAGCTTTAAAGATGGGAAAAGGTACCCGCTCCTTCAAATGCATAGATGACAACAGAAAGCTATACATATGATAAAGAATCAGGCAAACAGGACACCACCAAAAAATACTACTATTACATTTTTACATTTAAATTAGGACTATGTATCTCTTCTGGAAGAAATTGCAATAGAAACATATGCTTTTATATCATATTACACAATTTATCAATAATCATATACTTAAGAGTTATTACTAGGCAAAAGAATATACATTTAAATTCTGTACCTATTTTTTTATAAACTACTAATAAGTCACTACTTGATTATGCAAGAAGATAATAATAATAATACAAAATATTCAGTTTACAATATGCCAATAACTCAGCTAGGTATTTTGAGTATAAGGTATCATTTGATGCTCAAATAAACCCATTTGTTATTATTGTCTCTATTCCATACTTTATCTAAAATCTATTAAATGTTTCTTAAAAATTAAATCTATTAAATAAGATAACTAATATTATCCAGCTTTTAAGATGAAAATCAGGTACATTTAATGTAATAACCATGCTCTTAGCTACTTCATTTGCCTTCATTTAGTTGGAGCTTTCCTCTAAAGGTATTTCATAATTTTAAAAAAGACATGCTTCTCTCAGTTAAACATATTATCTTTATTATCACATAACATAAAATGACATGAATTCTTTTCTAAAAGCATTCATTCTATCCCAAAAGAATTAATTTGAATCTTACATTCTTTGAAGAACATAGAAATTGCCAGCTCCTATACATAAAATGTCTTTGTGGAAATATATAAATAGCAGAACAGATGTGTATTATGTCATCACAGTGTAAGTGTTTGGGTACGGTGGTGCATGAATTTTGTTGTTGTTGTTTCTGTTTTGTTTCTGTTAAGGCAACTTTGAAATAACCTTCACATATAATGGTTTATAATTTGGAGCAAGTTTCTTTTTCTGAAAGTCAACCAATTACAAGTACACGTTTTATATTGATGCCTTATTTTGTTAATATTTTGATTATTATCAATAGAGTGCTTGTTACCTCCTTATATAGTTATTCAACAAAATCTAACATGAAACAATGGCATTCACTCAGGGGTATAAGAGAAAACCTAGATAAGTTTCATATATATATATATATATATATATATATATATATATATATATATATATATCCATCCCCAAGCCTGTTAGCTAGATCCACCCTATGTCTATTGTTTCTGAGTTTCCCAGCAATAATTTTACTTCCTGTATGTTCAACTCTTCCTCAATTACTTGTAAATTGCTCATTCTCACTTCTGAAATCTACAACGTTTTTCACCCTTTTTTTCTTGGCTGTCCAAATGTTTTATAAACCCAATGTTGTCTCATTGTCTTTGGAATTTTAATGCTTATGAGAATTACCCAAGAGTATGTATTAAACATTTGCTTTTCCCCTGTTAATCTGTTTCTGATAGTTTGTTTATTAGCCCAGCTGGAAGAATTTAAGAAGTCAGAGGAAAAGTATCATTTTTTAAGTCAACACAGTAGATAGAGCGAATGTATATGAGAGCCATATAGATAATTAATCAAGATTGATTTTGAGTTTGATTTTTGACACAATGAAGAAATAAATTTGAATTGATATAACTATAAAACTCATAGAAGTACTAGTAGAAAGGCAGAGAAGTTAATCAATACTTCAAGTAGATATTAAATTAATATATCATAGAAGTACATACAAATAAAATAACACTAAACATGGCCAAAATTTATAGAGTTTAAAAACTTTCCAGGCTATCACATAAATTTTTAGCTTTGCAACCAATTGTTACTGCTGTGGCAATTATTCTCTCTAGACACAGAAGAACTGAAGAGGTAAAAAAGCTGATAAATAAATTTTTGTCTGGACTCAATCAATCTCTAAGCCATTCTTATTTAAATGGACATAATAAATATTAACAAACCAAAAAGTGTGGTATTCTGTGGTTGGTATAGAGAAAATCATAGTTCTATAATAATGGTGTTTTGAGAGCAGGAACCATATTTTAACCTAAAATGAATTCCAAAAGACTACTAGACTAAGACTCATAATTATCTGTTTAGCACAAAATAGAATCAATTCTAGTTGGCTAGTATCTGACATTGCAACTATCCTATAAAATGAGCTCTCTACAAAAATGTTTTTTTAGTCATATTTCACTTTTATATAGCAATTTAGATAATACTTATTGTTAATATTATGGCACTACATCATTTACTTATTTTTTGACTCTAGAATCTGAAATCATACAAAAATAACCTGAACATTTGAAATTGTCTTCCATTTTAATATCATATTGAAATTAACAGAAATTTGAAAGGGTAAATGCAAATATAGTGTGGTAGCCATTATGCAATTATGGAAAAAGAGAGTTAATACATTTTTCCCTTTCATATTTTTTGTAGCAGATAGTAAAAAAGTGAGAGCTCTTTATTCAAAACACTCTCAGATACAATTTGTTATTTAAAAAAAAAAATTTTCCCTAAAAAATTGACTGGGTCAAGAATTGAAAACCAAACAACAAAAACAACAAAAAACAATACCAAAATTTTTTTTTTTAAATACTCACTAATACTTTAGAATTGGAAGTGGGCCTAAATATAAATATCTTAATTTCAAAGAGGAGGACACAATCTGCTTTTCTTTAATGAATTTATATGTAATTGATTTAATCCACACTTGCTTAGGGTCATGACATGAGTAAAAAATGGGGGAAAAACACACTATATTTGTTTTGAGAAAGATTTGTGAGAAACATAAAAATATACTAATTTTGTTTTATGTCATGTAATTATTATGAAGGTAAAATTGCTTTTCTTAACTTAAAAAAAGTGTTGTTGGCTTATTAAGTAGGAAAAACTCAGTGGGAAAGAATTATTACATAGGTTTTTTTTTTTTTTTCACTTCTAGATAACTTACACCTTCTTATCTTTTGCAGCAAATAGCACAGTCATTTTATATTTTCAAGGATTAGAAAATTCAATCCAAACTAAATAAAAAAATGATCCTATTTTTATCCAGAGCCATTACATTCACACACACACACACACACACACACACACACACACACATCTCTCTCAAGGTTACTGACCTCTACTGAGATGGAAATTATTGTTTGTTCACTTTTCATTTCTTCAAGACTCACAATCTTGGTTTAAATCACTTGTGATTTGGGCTGAGAAAAAGAATAAAGAGAAAAAAAGCAAAAACTATAAATCCTGAAGTACTTATAAGAAATTAGCTTTATTAAACTATAATTAAACCACAGCTCATATTTTTTCAGCTTATGAGAAATCATAAGTGCTATAATAATGTTCTATAAAACCATAGTTTTATAATAATGGTGTTTTAAGAGCAGGAACCATATTTTAACCTAAAATGAATCCCAAAAGACTACTAGACTAAGACTCATAATTATCTGTTTAGCACAAAATAGAGTCAATTTTTTCAGCTTATGAGAAACAAGAACATATATTAATACCACTGCAGACAGTAACAGTTATTATATTCTACAACTTCAGGTAAAGAACAAACATATAAATTCTTGTCATGAAGAAGGTGAGAAAAAAATTTAATTGAAATCATTTAATAAAGTTTTATGACCTGCACTCTTATTCATCAATTCCATTTTAAAATACATTTTTTTTATTTTACAGTACTTAAGATTTTTTTTCTAGTCATAATAACATAAAATGAACACATACTGTATGTTTTAAACTGATCACATTATTTTACTAAGAAGTAATTTTAAATGAATTTTAGCAGCTGGTTTGTATACCATTAAGAGAATTGAGATTTGTACACTTTGAAAGTGTGTTGAATAAAATAACTTTGAAATATGTTGAAAGAATATTACTACTAGAACATAAATTCAGAACTTACATTGCTGGGTCCTTAGATAGATATGAGCTATGGGGAAAACAAAGGAGCAAAGGCCCAGCTCAAAGACAGCCAGGAGATGGCCCAGGAAAATCCCATTCTGTAGTTAAACAATCACTCCAGAATCTGGAGAAACAAAGGACAGGAGGCCATAAACCTATAGCTGGTCTAACCCAGCCACAGAGGCTTGCACAGAAGATACCACCCTAACCAGCCCATAACAGCCTTATTATACCATCATTATAATGTCATGCCTATGCCTGGAAGTTCATGAATCTAATTATAACACTGAATTCTGGGTAAGCATATGCACAGTGGCAATGTGCTATTTAGCAGCCAACTGTCAGTGAAGACGACCTCACATACAGATACTCTTGGATCTCCCATCAAGGTCCAAATACAAACAAACCTTCCCACTGCTGCATTGTTAAGCTCTCTTCCCTGAATACCTGCTCCTCCCTTGGAGTGTACTCTGTCCTTTATTTGTTATCTTTTCACCTCCCAAATTCCACAGAGCTGCAGCCTCCCTTAGTGTGCCTCATCTCATTCTAAAATATACTTTTAATAAATCTTATTTCTTCTAAATATCGCTGAGCTAGAATTACTTCTGCAAAAGTGAAAAGAACTGAGAATCCCGTGTTACTGGGTCAACGCTGGGGCTCAGATCGACCCAAACAGTAACAACATCACTATTATATATGGTATGTAATTATTTTCCACAAGTATTTAAACAATGCAAGATTGATTTTTATTTACATACCTTTTTGAAACTATGTTAATGAAAGCAAATAAATATTTACTATTTTAATTCAACGTGAATTAAGTTATTACTTTTCAGTAAAGAAGTATACCCATTTTAGATCGTTATGAATATTCCAAACACATATTAAAATTAATATTTTACCTTCAATTCAAAAAGTATGGAATATTTCTATTATTTACATAAATGCATGAGCAATACTAACAAAATCAGAACAGAAACATGTAAACAACACTAAATCTGAAGTAAACAAGAAAACAGCAAGTTTTAGAAGACATTAAGACCTTCCTTTTCGTTTGAAATGGCATACTTTATAAACAGATTTATGTTACTTTTTAGAGCTTAGTTCTGCTACTGTGCTTGGTGCTCAGTTACATTTGTGGTTTCAGTATAATATATGTAGACTATCCTCAAATGATAATATCCTCTTGATAATAAAAGTTACTATTTTTGTCCTCTGACTCTGCTGGTTGAGATTGGGCCTCTAGATAATTTTCTAAAAATAACTATCTCATGATTTGATTATTAGATGATATTTTTGGTGATATTCGGGTAAATTTTTTAAATTTGTTAATATCAGGAATCTTCTTTCTTTTTGACTTTAGTTGATGTTCATCTCAGATAGCAAGACCTCAGACAAACCCAGTGGAGTGTCTGATTATACTAACTAGTCAGTGGGAGAAGAAGATAAGTGTAAAATGCTCATGTTTTAAGCCTCTTCTAACTGCCCTACTCCTTCAGACTTAACACTATTCTGACCTTTTTCTGTTTTTTTTCATTGATCTTCTTTTTACACAATACTTAACAAACCATCTCTTATAGTTATCATTCATTGTCTACTATAAAATAGCCATATTCATTTATGTTAAATTTATATTTACAAGTTATAAAATCAATTTAACTCAATTCAACAAATATGTCAGTGTTCCTACTATATGCTTAATTGTTACATTCCCAGAAAAATCTGTCCATATATCCCCAGGCTATATTAGGTTTCCTGTTTCTAGTTATTATAATTTGAGCAAAACTACAAAGGAATTCAATAAGATTTAATATTTCCTGTAAACCTCTTAAGCACCAGGAACTATTTCACATGATTATTGTATGACATATCATTTAAACCTCATAGCGACCCTTTAGAGAAATATGATATCCATGGAAAACTGAAATGCACAGATAACTTGCCCTAAGCTCATGGATTTTCCACTAGAACCTTTATACAATGAGTGAAAATAAGAAAATTGTTTTCTATAGTTTACTACAAATTCTAAATTATATTTTCACAGATCATAAAAAAAAAGATCTATCTCTTATTAAACAAAACAAAACAAAACAAAACTCCAGAACCTCTTGCTAAAAATGGACTCTTTAATATTATAGACACAAGCTCAAGGTTGGACACAGTTAAGCAGAGGGTTCAGAGGAGATTGACTAAATTTTGATCAAGGAGAGATTCTTTGTCACCCTGAAAAACATTTAGCCCTACGAGGAAAATATCTCATAATAATGTTCAAGATAGTTTCAGGAAATTTGTTCCATCATAATTTTAATACTCCAGTCAATGTACAATCCTCAAAAGACCAATTAACAATGGCTGAAATATCTACACATTTATCTGACATTTACTTCCATATCAAGATCTCATTTGTACCTTTCTAAGTGACATACTAATAGAAAGACCATAATCAGATCTATTTACCAGAGAGCTGGGTTTAGATTCATTTGCAATTGTTTTCACATGATATTTGAAAGCAACCTAAATATAATACACTTGCATTTTCAACTCCAAAGTGAAATAAAGGGGTTTAGGGAACAAGCAGTGACTTATTCATGAGGCAAAGGCTTCTTTTATTCTCCAGTGTAAACCTAATGAGAGAATTGCTTTTTCTGCAGTATAGTGAACTGAAGGTCATCATGAATTCTGTTTACTCCTGTTGCAAGTGACTTCACTGCTTGTAAATAATTCATGATACTATGTTATAAATAACATTTTATGTAAAAGAAAACCACACCTGGGTTTACTAAGTGTTTCTTTAATCTTTAGAAATATATCAACTCTAAAAGCTTCTTCCTTTGGATATAGCCTTACCTTAGTCTTGTAAAAATTGCTTTCTGAATCTTCACTACAGAAAAGAAGAGATATCCTACTATTGATATATAGAGAACTTATTGCATAAAGGTAAATTGACATGAATTCTGCCTTGTTGCTTTTAAGATTTTTCAAGGAGAGTCAATGTAATGAATGAGATAATCTGAATAATAGATTATAGGCTAAATTTCATAAAGTAAAATTAAGGTAGAAGCAACCCCCTAACCCATCCCTAAATCTTGCTATTTTTCCTCTTTCAAAGTAGTGAATAAAAAGATTTTGGAAAAAATAAAAAGTTTTATTTTGCCTTTTTCCCTGTATTAAAATGAAGTTTTCAAGATATTTCTAAAATTTAGAGTGAAACATTTTGCCATAGAAATTATATCTCTTTTTATCCTACAAATATAACTACTGCATTCATAAATAATAAAAGAGAATTTATACTTTCCTACTTTGAGAATAACTTGAAAAAAGTTTTTCTAAATTATTGATCAAAATTTTAAATATCTGCATTCATATAACTGGTTTCTCTCAATTAAACCTTACTTAAAATAAGTAAAGCTCATGATGGTTCAGAGTTCTCCAGAAAAAAAACAAAAAACAAAAAACGAATGTTTAAAAAATAATTTATTTAACAGCGTATGAAATTATTATATCTTATTGCATGTGATGTTTTAAAGTTTAGATGTGTAAAGATATTCATATCTCATAGTTTGTAAAGATATTTGAAATTTCAGATATGTGCCTATCAAGAAACCAAGCTACATGAATTTTTTTCCATATTTCTGTATGGTAAGTGCTTTCTGAGGAGACACTAGCAGCCTGGATTAAGAAATGTTGAGTAGCAAACATTCCTTGGAAGTTAAAGGTTTTGTATTTCCCTAGAGACATTTGATCACATTCAAATGACATTAAGCCTAAACCATTTGTTCACTTTCATTGCAATCTTTTTTTATTCCGATGGCCAAATGCTCCCACAAAGTTATAAAGGTCATTTTTATTCTCTCCTGATAGTCACTGTGTGAGAAACTCAGAGATTCATAATTTCAGATTTTCTCTGTGGTAGAGAATATCCCTCTATTTACATATTTTAGTGTCAGTTTCCCATATCCTAACTCCTCACAAAGCAACAGTAAATATCTTCCCATTTATTTACGTCTTTGATTTCATTCAGCAGAGTTTTATAGTTTCCCTCATATATATTTAGTATATATTGTGTTAAATTTTAATTTTTGGAAGTGCCAACGTAAATTATATCATGTTTTTAAATTCAAATTCTACTTATCCATAGTGGCATATAGAAGAGCAATTGAATTTTGTATAATAATCTTGTAGCCTACAATGTCTTTAGAAATGCTTATTAATTCAAAGAAGAATTAAATAAATCCACAATATTACATGTTTATGGATTGGAGGACATCATCATCAGGATGTCAGTTCATCTCAACTTGGCCTATAGATTCCAGCAATCACAATCAAATTTCCAGAAAGTGACATTATGGATATGGACAAACTAATTTAAGTTCTATATAGAGAGCCAAAAGATCCACAATAGTCAATATAACATTGGAGAAGAACAAAGTTGGAGAACTGATACCACCCAACTTCAAGACAATGTAAAACTACAATAATCAAGACAGCAATATTGGAAAAGAATAAACAAATCAATCAATGGAACAAAATCAAGAGCTCAGAAATATGATCAATTAATTATTTAAATTTTGAGCTAACGCAATACAATGAAGAAAAAAGTTTTTTTCAACAAATAGTGCTGAAGTAACTGGATATTCACATGCCAGAAAAGAATCTAGATGTACATCTTATACACGTTACAAAAATTAAGTCAAAATGGATCACAGACCTATGTGAAAAACTCCCAAAATATAAAACTTCTAGGAGACAACATAAAAGAACTGAGATGATGTTGGATATGGTGATTACTTTTAGATACACTTCCAAGACACAATTCATAAGAAAAAGAATTCATTGGCTGAATATAATTAAAATTAAACATTTGTGATCTTTTTGAAAGACAATGTCAAGAGAATGAGAATATGGGGCACAGACTGGAAAAAAAAATATTTGTAAGACTGTCTTGATAAAGGAATGTTATCCAAAATATATGAAGAATTAGTAAAACTCAGCAACAAGAAAACTAACAACCTGATTAAAAAATTGGGCAAACACCTTAATAGACACCTCATCAAACATATACAAATGGCAAAAAAAGCATATGAAAAGAAGAGCCACATCACATGTCATCAAGTAAATAAGACCACTATATTGAGACTATATGAGACCAAAATGAGAATGACTACACATCTGTTTGATTGGCCCAAATCTGAAGCACTGATAGCATCAAATGATGGCAATGATGTGGAACCACAGGAACTCTCATTCATTGCTGGTAGTAATGCACAATGGTACAAGTACTTTGCAAGGTGTTGGTGGTTTCTTACAAAACTAAACATACTCTTACCATAAGATCTAGCAGTCATACGCTTTGATATTTACCCAAAGAAACTGAAAGACATGTCCATGTAGAAACTTGCACATATATGTTTATAGAAGCTTTATTCGTAATTGCCAAAACTTAGAAGCAACCAAGATGTCTTTTAGTATGAAAATAACTAAATTGTAGTATATTCAGACAATTAAATAGTATTCGAGACCAAAAGAGTTATCAAGCATGAAAAGACAGAAAAAAAATTTAAATGCATATTATCAGGAGCAAGAAGCCAATGTGAAAAAAGGCCATTTACTGTTTGACATTCTGGAAGAGGCAAAACTGTGGAGACAATAAAAAGATCAGTGGTTGCCAGAAATTTGGGATATGAGGGAGAAACAAATAAAGCACGGAGGATTTTTAGGGCAATAAAAATTCTCTGTTATGATAGTATAACAATAGATATTAGTCATCATAGATTTTTCTAAACTCATAAAAAATACAACACTAGGAACTTTGGGTGATTATGATGTGTTAATGTAAGGTCGCAAATTGTAACCATTGTACTATTCTCCTGAGGAATGTAAATAATGAAAGGATCTATGCATGTGTTGGGGAAGGTGATATATAGGGAATCTCTGTACTTTTCTCAACTTTGCTGTTAACCCACAACTGTTCTATTAAATAAAGCCTTAAAATAAAAAAAATGTAATATTAAGTTCTGAGATGCTCTACAATATAAATGAACCTTAAAAACATCATTTTAAGTGAAAAAAAATCCATTCAGAAAATTTTACATACTATATGATTCCATTAATATGAATGTCACAGAAATGGGAAATCTCTGTACAGAGAACATAAGTTAATGCTTGCTTAAGACCAGAATGAAGAAAGCAAGAGGGTGATGCCCAAAGATCATGGCTAAAATAATTTTTTGAGGTAAAAATATTCTAAAAATGACTGTGGCGATAATTGCACACATCTGTGAATATATTGATACCCATTAATCATACTCAATTTGTAAACTGAGACATAATTGGCATAAAGTTGTATAAGTTTAAGGTGTACAATGTGTTATACATATACATCATTTTAATTGCCTTCATAGCATTAGCTAATACCTCTATTATGTCGCATAATTATTATTTCTTTTTTGTGGTGAGAACATTTAAGATCTAGTCTTTTAGCAACTTGCAAGTAAGTATATAATACTTACTTGTTAACTACAATCACAGTGCTGTGCATTAGCTTCCCAAACTTATTAATCTTGTAATTGCAAATTTGTACCCTTTGACCAACAGCTCCCCAATTTTCCCATACCCCAGTCCCTGGCAACCACCATTCTACTCTGTTTCTCTGAGTTTGACTTCTTTGGATTCCATGTATAAGTGATATCATACAGTACTGGTCTTTCTTTGTCTGGCATATCTCACTCAAGGTTCATAATTCCCTCAAGGTTCATCTATGTTGTCAGAAATGGCAGGATTTCCTTTTTCCTAATGGCTGAATTATTGTACATTATATATAATGTGATTATATATATATGTGTATATATATACATATATATGTATACACATATATATATACACACACATATATATATATGTGTATACATATATATGTATACACACACATGACTATATATATATACTATACATATATATGTATAGTATATATATGTGTATACATATATATGTATACACACACATGACTATATTGTAGGTCATATGACTACATGACATATGATATATGTGATATGTATGTATGTATGTATGTATGTATCTCACATATTCTTTATCCATTCATTTACTGATGGATACTTAGGTCCATATCTTGACTATTGCTAACAATGCAATAAATATGGGAGTGCAGACACCTTTTTCATATCCTGTTTTCAGTTCTTTTGTATATATGCCCAGAAGTGGGATTGCTGGATTATATAACAGTTCCATTTTTAATTTCTTGAGGATCTTCCATACTGTTTTCCATAGGGGCTGCACCAATTTGCATCCTCATCAACAGTGCACGAGGGTTTCTCATCTCTGTATCCTCACCAACACTTGTCATCCCTTGTCTTTTTGATAACTATTCTAAAGACATCAGATGACATCACATTGTAGCTATGATTTGCATTTTCCTAATAATTAATGATTTTGAGTATCCTTTCATTTAGAAGAGTTATATATTTAGATTTTATCACACACCAATCGACAGATTTTTAAAGTTGTTTTTAGTACGCTTTAACATGTATAGGATTGGAGGATCCACAGTTGGACAAACTTTATTAAACATTGAAACAGCATATATTTGCTTTTATCCAAAATTATAGCTGCTTTTTTTTTAAATATACAACTATGTGTAAATTATGCTTATATTTGAAAATTCTATTGTTTGTCCTCCTTATACTCTTGGCTTTCTCTTCAAGAAAACAAGCAGGCTACGACTTCCTTGCCTATTTGAAATATATGTTTTAAGTGTTCACCACTTAATATGTTGCAGGTGAAATTATATTTTATTTTATTTTTATTTTTTTAGGCGAGGCAACCTTTGGTTGACCTCATAATTTGAAAGATTACAATCCCTTATTTTTTATTTGTATTTATTTATTTTTACACTATAGCACCTAGTCTTCCTAAGTAGTTTCCCATCCAAGTACTAACCAGACCTGACCCTGCTTAGCTTCCGAGATCAGGTGAGATTGGGCTTGTTCAGGGTAGCATGACCGTAGACGAAATTATATTTTCATATATTAATAATTTGTCTTTCTTTCTCTGTAATTACTGAATTTTTAAATAGTCTTATTAAAACTTTGAGAATGGTATATTTAATGACTAATGTACTTTATTCGTAAACTGTATCTAGAAAAAATTAAAATATATATTTTATCATTGACTTCTTAAACCTCATTGCTTTTCAAAATGTTTTTTTGGTCATCATGTGTTTTAGCTATTTATAATCATATTTTATTTTTAAGTATCACTCATA
This sequence comes from Macroglossus sobrinus, assembly GCA_004027375.1. Taxonomy (NCBI): domain Eukaryota; kingdom Metazoa; phylum Chordata; class Mammalia; order Chiroptera; family Pteropodidae; genus Macroglossus; species Macroglossus sobrinus. The sequence goes on along the minus strand of PVKZ01001744.1, from coordinate 268,857 downwards.
TTCCTTTAAATGTGTGTGTTATTATAATGTCATTTTGGTAAAAATATAAAATTTTTTATTTATATGCTTATTTTACTTAAATACTTAACCTTAAAAATTGTCTTTTAAGGGTTTTTCACACTATTCTGAAGATTCTGATAGAATAAATCTATATTTTCAAGACAGCATGATAAAAAAGTACAAGCCAATAATATTTTATATGCTTGTAAAAGTATTATTTTGTTTGAAGGTAAAATTCAAATGTGCAAGTTAGAATACTTTTAAAACATTTAAACAAGCTATTTGGAAGAAATCAGTAACTTAATAGTAATTATTCCTCAGAAAGATCTGGTGAAGTCATTTTTTTTTTTTAAAGTAAAAAAAAAATCAGTCTTGTAGAAATATAGATTTCTGAAACTGTATATATTCCTAGGAATTTGTGCCATTCTTAACTTTTTTTTCTGTTATACAGATATACTTTCTCTAAAAATATCTTATTCATTGTTCATTTTGCTTTCACTCCACATTATATCAAAATTCTTTTTTTCTTATTTGTATTTCCCTCAAGAATAAAAGTACTTCAGATGCTTTTAGAAGAGGGCAGTTTAAGACAGGCATATGTAGTAAAGCACATTAAGCTTGCCCATTAGTTTGCTCCTGGAAGAAGTAGACTAAAAGAAGATTAAATACAAGCCCTGGGGAATAAGAAATGGAGGTCAAAAATAGAATCTGGAACTAGAAATTGAAAGCTATAGAGAAGGTTAATCATAAAGAGATACCGTAAAGATGTTTGTTCAGAATACAGTAGAGAAAAACCACAAACGAGACCCTAGTGTGATTTAGTTTTACTACATAGTAAAAGAAGGCAAATACACACAATTAATTTAACTATTGATAGAGAGAGCAGGTATTTTTGAAAATTGATGTTGGGGAGTAAAAATTATTCATAAAAATGTTTTTCTAAATAATAATAAAACTTGCTGAATGAATAAATGGGTTAAAAGTTTGGTTATAAAATAATTTCTGGTCTTCATTTGTCTGCATGTATATCTTAAATTAATAAAACCTGTCTATAAGTTAAAAGTGTCTTAAAAGAAATTACAAGTAAAATACAAGGTTTTGACTCCAATTTATGTTTTTTTAACTCCTTGCATTTTTAAAGGATAGATAAAATGTTCTACAGCTATATTTTCACAAGAAAACATTTTTTTCTAGGTACCAAATACCAATAATATATTTTAAATAATACATTTTAAAAATGTATTTAACTAATTTTATAAACTCTATATTGCAGAGGTGTTCACTGGTGATTCCTTTGATTTCAAGAGAAGATGCTGAAATTAAATGAGTAGCCAAAAGTATAATTAACGGTAAATTTCTTTAGATAAAGGTATTTAGAAATACTGTTAGTAGAGCAGATAGGTCAGTCACTTAGACCAGGGAGGCAGAACCAATATCGAAGTGATACTGAATAAGAGTTTTATTATAGGCATCATACCTTACATGATTACGGGAGCAAGTGGAAAATTGTTTTTAGGTCTGCAGTTCTGGCAGTTGGTCAGAAACACCAGACATTAAAAGGAGAAAAGAGAAAAAATTGCGACTCACAACGACATGCGAGGTTAAATCGTAGCACAATTTTCAGAGTGTAGTGGGTGCCGTTTCTCACTCTTTCCAATCTCACGTAAATGTCTCCCTGCCAAATGCTAACCTAGAATCAACCACAGAAGCATTTATGGAAAATAGGCTACACACACACACACACACACACACATATTCAATAGATAATCACTTAAAGGGTTTCTGACAAATATGACATTCTAAGACTGAGATGCACATGTCATATATTTCACTATTCATAATTTATTCATAATCTAAATCACAAATTATAAGACATTTGCTTTAGCATTTTGAAATAAATTTCACCTTTCCAAATTTTCCCTCCTAATAAAAGACACAAAACAAATCTATAGGCATCTGTACAGATAAATAGTTAAAAATAATATGAAGGAAAAATTTAAAGAACTGAATAGTAAAGGAAGCATAAAGGAATAACAAAACAGAAAAAAATGTATCTTTATAATTTTGCATATTTAAGACACCAATGAATCTTTCATAAAAATATAAAACACTATTCTCTCCAAATGACATATTTATATTTATTTGTTGAATTCAATCGTATCACATTTTTCATTGAGTCTAAAACTATGATCCATTTATCTTTAATATTACTTTAAAAATAGCAGTGAGATAAGGCAGATGAAGACTAAATCTCTTTATATGTTAATTCACTGATATATATTTAGTGAATGCTGTTTTCATTAGTAAATAAAAGTCTATTTACACAAATTAAAATTGGGGTAAATACATTCCATTTATAAAATGGCTTAATAAATCATGGATTATGCAATGTTTATTGTCATGTGAATAGAAATACATAGTAAAGATCTGTCATTACCACACAGAAAACTTGAAGTCTAACATAAAGCTCATAGAAAAAGTTAATAAATTATCCTACTGATGTATTTTCATTTCCAGTTATTACTTTCTTTACTATTTCAGTAATTCCTATCAGTAGTGTCATGATACTAATCATTTCATGTTTTAAAATTTTGCTTTTAAAAGAGTTGTTTTACTTGCCCACTGTTGCAGATTCATGCATAGCAATGCCATTGACAAACAGAGAAAGTGTCCCTAGCAATGTTCAGAGCTGATAAGTGCTAAGACATTTTTTTACATGATCATTGTTATTTCTGTTAAAGAAAAAAAAAAAAAAACACATGTTTATTTTAAGTATTCTAGGACTCTTGGAACTATTTTTTAAATTATGTAAGTAATGTCCGAGTAGAGAAAACAAAATTTCAGTATGTTGTAGGAAGAATCCTGCAGTAACCTGGAGGAAGACTTTCATTAAATTTTCTGACTCAATGATTCATGTTCATGAGGTTTATTTGGTAGCACATGTTGAAAAATAAAAAAATAAAAAAAATGACTGCATTTTAAGAGAAGGAATGGGCCATTCAGGAATTTAAAAAGTGATGCAGCTTTAGCAGATCACCCAACAAATCCTACAAGAAGTCATGGAGTTGCAATTGCTTTTCGAAAGTAACTTGAAACAAGGAAAAGGCCTCTCCCTTCCCACAGATGGCAGGCATTATGTTTAAGCTGCCCCAGGAAGAGTGGCCACTATCTTGAGCAAGTAGCTTTCTTCTGCTTAGAACAATTCTCTGAGACAGAGTCAAGTGAGAGCTGTTAGCTGCCAAATCTACTGACAGTGCCTTGTTTGCTGAAGAAGGAATACTGGCAATGCATGTCAGTATCTATTGTCCAGTCTAGTAAATTTAAACTGAAAAGAAAAAAATATGTTTATTTCTCTTTATTCTAAAATTCATTAGAACACAAAGAAGAAATGTACCATGATAATGTGGGGTCGGTTTATGTTTCTTAACTCATTAGGGAGCAGGTGCTATATGTGGTCTATAAACTCCATTGATTTGCATGCCACATGTCACTGGACTATATGGTCCTGCATGGTAAACAAACTGAAGATAAACTTGTGTTATGATGTTGGCTTACTCATTCAGATTTCTGTATAGGCCTCTACAATCCTTTGAAGAAAGACAACCAGACTCCCTAGTTCTTTTGAGCATCCTTTTACTTTTCATTTCTTGATTCTCCACATTTCTGGTCTGCTAAGATAACCACATCCCAAGCTGCAAACTCTAGTCTCAGGACGGATACTTGTTCTAATATCCTCCACTGATTTGGACAAGATACATCATTAGTCACTCTCCTCTTCCCAAGAAAACATTCTAAGAAGAAAAGGAATTCTTATTTGAACCTCAAAAAACAGAAGTTTAAATTGTTTCTCTTTTAATGTATACTTACTCATCCATCTTATATGTGACTACAGTAGGCCATACATTCACATTTTTCAAAAGCCATCAAGCATGGTTTGGTAAATGTTAACAACTGGCTCAAAAAATTAATTTTATATGTGTATACATACACATATTAATTACAGATTTTGTTGATATAAAAGATAAGTACCTCACAATTTGCATATAATAAAATATATAATATACTATAAGTTTCATATAGCTAATTGATTTTTGCAGAATTATTTTGTTGATCTTTACTAAATTTTCATTTCTATAGGGAACAAATAGTTGCAATTAAATGAATGTAATTCCAATATAAATGTTGGTATGCATTTTCTTATGTTAACTAATAAGATAAAAGTGAAACAATACTTAAAATGGAACTTCACTCATTTGAAAATTACATCAAAAACTTTCTTAAAATTTTTAAATAAATTTCAATTACAGTTGACATACAATATTATATTACTTTCAAATGTGCAATATACTAATTAGACATTTACATAACTTACAAGGTAATCACCCCTTGTAAGTAGATAGGTCTAGTAGCCATCTGACAAAGTTATTATAGTATTAGTGACTATATTCTCTGTGCTGTACTCTACTTCCCCATGACTATTTTTATAACTGGCAGCGTGTATTTCTTAATTTCTTCACATTTTTCACCTATTTTCCCAAACACTCCTCCCACCTGACAACGATTATTTTGTTCTCTGTATATATAATTGTTTTTTTTTCTGTCTTGTTTATCTATTTTGTTTTTTAGATTTCACATATATGTGAAATATATGGCATTTGTCTTTCTCTACTGAACTATTTCACTTAGCATAACACCTTCTAGGTCCACCCATATTGTCACTAGTGGCAAGATTGTATTCTTTTATAGCAAGTAATATTCCACTGTATATATTCACCACATCTTTTTATCTACAGACTAACAGAAAGAGAAATTAAGAAAACAATCCCACTTACAATTGTACCAAAAAAAAAAAAAAAACCTAGAAATAAATGTAACCAGAGAGACAAAAGTCCTATACTCGGAAAATCATAGGACACTGAAGAAATTGAAGAAGACACAAATGGAAAAATATACCGTGTGGAAAAAAAAAATTAACACTGTTAAAATGTCCATACTACCCAAAGCAATCTACAGATTCAGTGTAACCCCTATCAAAACACCAATGGCATTTTTCACAGAACGAGAACAAATAATCATAAAATTTATATGGAACTACCAAATACCTGCATAACCAAAGCAATCTTGAGAAAGTTGATGGAAGTTGGAAGTGTCATACTATCCGATATCAAACTATGCTAGAGGGTGATGGTAAAACAATATGGTGTTGGCATAAAAACAGACACATTAATCAATGAAACAGAATAGAGAGCCCAGAAATAAACCTGTGCCTTTATGGCCAATTAAGCTATAACAAAGGAGGCAAGCTTATACAATGGGGTAAAGATAGTCTTTTCAATAAATGTTGTTGGGAAAACTGGAAAGACACATGCAAAAGAATAAGACTAGATCATTTTTTTATATCATATACAACAATAAATTCAAAATAGATTAAAGATTTAAATGTAAAAATCAAAACTATAAAACTCTTGAAGAAAACATAAACTGTAAACTCTTTGATATCACTCTTAGTAATATTTGTTTGGATGTCTTCTTGGGCAAGGGAAATAAAAGAAAAAAACAAATGGGATTACATCAAACTAAAGAGTTTTTGCATAGTAAAGGAAACCATCAACAAAAGAAAAGACAACCTATTGAATGGGAGAAGATATCTGCCAATGATACATTTGAGAAGGAGTTAATATCCAAAATATATAAGGTACTTATACATCTTAATACCAAAACAAATACAAAGACTTGTTTAAAAGACAAAATAGACATTTCCCCAAAAAGGACATATCTGTGACCAATAGGTATATGAAAAGATGCTCAACATCAGTAATCATCCGAGAAATGCAAATTGAAATCATAAAAAGTATCACCTCACATATATCAGATGGCTGTTATTAATCAACAAACAAGTGTTGGCAAAGATTTGGAGAAAAGGGAACCTTCATGCACTGTTGGTGTGATTGCATATTGGTGCAGCCACTATGAAAAACAATTTGGAGATTCCACAAAAACTTTAATATAGAGCTATCATATGACCAAGCAATTCCACTTCTGGGTATTTATCTAAAGAAATCCAAAACACCCAATTGAAATGATACGCGCACCCTTATGATGACTAGCATTACTTACAATAGCCAGGATATAGAAGCAACCTAAAAAACTTCTTTACTAAATTTTAAAATAGTTTTTACATGTCTGAGAAGTATTTCCATGATAGCTACTTTTATGTGTCAATTTGGTAAGGTGATGATGCCAAGTTGTTTGGTCAAACATCATTACAGACATTTCTGTGAAGGTATTTTTCAGATGAAATTTAAATTTAAATCAGTAGAATTTGAGTGAAACATGTAGATGGTCCTCATCTGATAAATAGAAGACCCAAATTTCTAGCCTGCCGGCCTATTCAACTAATTTCATACTTTCCATTTCCCACAATTGCATGAGCCGATTCCTTAAAATAATTTTTTTTCTGTCTCTCTTTATCTCTATCTCTCTCGATAGTTGATAAATAGACAAATACCTCCATCTTTTATGAAGAATGCTGACTACGATTTCTCATTTTTTGCTATTAAGAATTTAATAAATAGAGCCAATGTGATTTTATAATTAAGTATAATTCAGATTTTATTTATCACGTTCTTAAGTTTAGAAAACCAACAGAACAAATCAAACCCTAATTTGTAGCATTTTATAATTTCTATGGTGTTAATGTTACTACCATAGTGCCCAATACGAAGCTTCCATGGAACTGTACTCCGTGCAGAGTTAGGAAGAGAAGTATAGTAAGTGTACTTTTATATAATATCTCTGCCATATAGATGCAATAGATGTAAATGAACTCACCTCTAAAAATAGTGATAACAGTGAACACATAATAGTGAAATGTAGTAAATTATTTATGAAGTAATAGTTGAGTATTTATTGCATGTGTTTTTAATATAATTTATAAATTATTTTTATAATTTAATTTTAATTATAGCCTTAGTTAACAATTAGCTCATAAAATGTAATAATCCACTCTCATGGGCCATTATGCTCCAGTTCCAGAAGACCACTGGAGGTCAATAACTGTAATGTGCCTATTTTCCAAAGAAAAAATATGCTCAATGGTTTCAGAAATGTTCTTTTTCTCACTTAGGATGATATTAGGAGAGCAAATCTCTGAAGAAACAAGAAGGAAAGGAGAGTAAAGGCAAATAAAGAAAAAGAATGAATACGATGAAAAGAAAAGGTAAAGGAAAAGAAAAGAATAAATAAATTGAATCTCAAACAGGGTACTTTTTCAGAATTCCTCCAACACAAATATAAAACAAAATCATGCACATAATTTATTTAAATTGGTTTAACTTATCAGGATAATTTACCACAGTATCATTCAATAATATCAACCTGATCCCCCCCTGAAAAAAATGACAGCTAGATTAATCAACGTGAAAATTATACTATCTTGAGGACTCAAAGATAATAGTTCCATAGTTTATAAAAGAACAGACTTCATTGTTTTGAATGCCCCAAAGAACAGCTTAAAATATAGCATATTCACTGAGATACATATATATGTACATATGTCATATAAATCATATAAATTCATGTGTATATACATATCTTAAAACATATAAATTCTAATCTTGTATCTGGTACATGAAGAAAATATTATGTATATGGAGATTCTGTCATTTGCTATCTAAAATTCCATTTATTTAATGTTTTTCTCTGTAGCTATATAGTATAATCCATCTGAGCAAAATATTGTTATGTGATATTTATCTTTTTTCTGTTTCCTTGATAAAACATCCAATCTTCAGATTAATTTTACCAAAAAATTCATTTTAATATTAATATTTGCTTCTCTTGCTATATAATGTATTTTACTATGTGCTCAGATTCTTGATATCCCTTTGTTAATGAACAATTGATCTGTCAAAGTAACATAATTTAATGTAATGTGAAATAAAAGACTAAAAGAAAGTAATTACCATAACTATAATTTGCAGTTACTTAATGCTTTATATGTCTGTGCATTTAAAAAAAAATGCATATAAACATTTTCGTCTGAATTTAAAAGGAAACAGAAAAAATAAATAAGGCTATATAATTGTTCATTGTTGATCTAAAAAATTACATGCTAATGTTATATAAGAAAAGAGATTTCAGCAAAATAATTTTAGCAAAAGAACTGTGGAGAAGCCCATTTTTTTTTTGGTGAAAAGCCATGATGTTCTAATTAAGGCAGAGTTTGGCAGAGTCATTTTTTTCCCCATCTTCATGAGTCAACTCCATGATACTTCTAGAGATCCAGGGAACACAGGGTGAAAAACATTATTCTAAGAGTGTGTTAATTCCATACGTGTATAATGAAATAATAAAAGCATTGTTATAATCTTTGGCAATTCTTTAGCTAATAATTGCTGATAAAACTAGTTTTTATTTATATAAATATAACTTCTACTTTCTGTGCAGCATTAAAAGAATAATAAAATTAGGAGTAACCTATAGTTTGATTGATATATAAAAGAAAACAATACCCAACCCCCAAACCCCAGGTCACGTACTGGGTACTTGTCCATAGCCTGTTAGGAAGCAGGCTGCACAGCAGGAGGTGAGCAGTGGGCTAGTAAGGGAAGCTTCATCTATATTTGCAACTGCTCCCCAGAGTTAGCATCACCACCTCAGTTCCACCTCAGATCATTAGGCATTAGATTCTTATAGGAGCACCGGTCTCTGGTGCCAAAAAAGTTGGGGACTGCTGCTTTAAAAAAATCTTCAATATGACAACTTTTACTTTTTGGCTCAGAGTTATTTTTTTCTTAGACAATAAGCTTCTTTAAGAACAAAACTTTTATTAACCTTGTATTAATCAAATGTGTTATATGTTATATATGCTCAAGAAATCCTTAAAGTTATAGTACATTTATTCTAAAATTTCTTGAAATATCCATTCCATCATAAAACATGGACTATCTCTGATGCTTAACCTAGTTTCTAGTTATATTCTGATGTGAGATGGAAATCCATTTTCTATTGCTTTCATTTAAAACTCATAAAAATAAAAATGCTGAGTCTTACAATAAATATAAGACCTGTTAATCTAGACATCAGCCACTTCTGAGTTACATTCTTCCCATATTAGAAATATCAAATGCTTATTTCATTGATTTTTATCCTCTAGATGAAATTTAGATGGATCAAATTATGTTACATCTCATGAAAATTTTGAGAGAATCCCCTTCAGCAGTCTATAAAGCCCATAATATAATTATGTATTCCTTATTTGAGTCATAAAAGACCATAATATTAAAATTTTCTGAACTATTTTACACAGAGTCTTAGAGCTTGCAACCAAACACTCAAGAGAAAATAGAAGTATGGTAAATCATAAAAGACAGCCACTAAATACATGAGAAAAGAGTAAAAATATTTTACCAGGAGTAAATATTACTTACAATCTAAATTCTCATCTATCTAAAACCCAATATCTGACTTTTACTATCTTGGTGGAGACCTATCTAAAATATAATAATATAATGTCACTCAAAATTCATATATTTTCAAGCATATTATTCTACAAAAGCTGAGTTTTTGTCTATTGCAACAACTCTTAGAGCAGTATTTTTTAACCTAAATTATTGTTGTTAAATTATAACTTCATGATAATGTTATGTAATGTGTTTGTATACAGAAATTAAATTTTTATTATAAGTAATCGTATAATGACAAAAAAAGAAAACAACTTTATAGAAAACATACAATATATATTATCACCTTTTTCTTTATTTGAATTCTATGTTGTAATAATCACTTAGAATGGTGTGATTGTAATAGCAGAGAATAAAACATAATGGAAGAGATTTGTTGAAGTGGTCACATGCAAAGATACTGGTCCATTTGTGGTTTAGACATTAGGTTCTAAGAGATGTACCTGGACAGTCCCAGTCCAGAGTAGCTGGTCCTCCTATAGATCTCAATTATATCTTACAATATGAAATTTATAAATCTTGTTACACTAATTTCAGTAGCTCACTTTACTTGATTTTTGTTTGTTTCTGCCACTAAACTGCAAGCTCTGGAATAGCAAGTATTATTTTAATTTTGTTAACCATTACATTTTTAATATTTGTACTTTTTCTGATTCAGGGGAGATAATCACAAAATATATTTATGAGTACATCAAACTATTCTAACTGCATTTATTATTTGTTCAATAATACAACTATGCAATAAAATGTCTATATTATTTTTATGACAATTAAAAAATTTAAAAGACAAAGCATTTTTAAACTAAGATGTTAAAAGTAAAGAAATCATAATATATTCTATACCAGTTAGCTATTGACTCTCAGTAAGACAATCTATTTTAATTTTCCTTTTCTTTATCTGTGAAATAGGTTGATATGAATAGGTATTTCATGTTTCTTTCTAATCCTAAATAAGCCTACAATTCTTTAATTAAAATTACTATTTTTCTTATATTAAATTTTGCATGATTTTAATATTTGGTATATTTAAATATAAAAATTATTATTTTTTCTGTCCAAGTTCACCCTTATTAAAAATCATAAAACATTTAAATTTTTTTTTCACTTATTTAAAGTATAACTACATTGAAATAAGCCTATTATTTTGGCTTTGCTGCTCCACACAAAGCTGTTTATTCTTTTACAATATTTAAATTTCTCAATGAAACTGTATATTTTAAATCTGAATTCTTATAAAAAATGAAAACTATCTTCTTAAATTTTTCTATTAAAGGATTTTTTTTCAAAATCAAGATTTTCTGGAGGTTAGTACTCTATTAACCATCTTTATTACATGTGTTTTTAAACACCTTTGCATGCATTAGAGAATGCTATCACACCCATTAACTGAAATTACATTCTTCTCAAATTAGTATAAGTGAAGTACTCCTTTTTAAAAAATTTTCTTCTTTAATTAAGGAAGATGTGAAAATGTCCTTAATCTCTAGATTAAAGTCTGAGAATCACAAGCCATGAAAAGATTTCAGGGAGTCTAATTTATGAATGTGCCCTGCATACTCATATATTTATACTGGTAGCAGCTGTCATCAAATTATCAAAGGATTCTAGAACACTCACAAAATTAAAAACTAATATATCATCCATTATCATTTATTTTTAGTATCTCTTGATCTTTTTTTTTTTTTTTTTATTTCTTCTCTGACCCAGTTTTTCTTCGGTACCATGTTGTTTAATCTCCATGTATTTGTGGTTCTTCCTGGTTTCTTAAGGCGGTTGATTTCTAGTTTCAAAGCATTTATGATAGGAGAATATGGTTGGTATTATTTCAACCCTCTTATATGTTTTGAGGCTATCTCTGTGTCCCAGTATGCGGTCAATCCTTGAGTACGGTCCATGTGCACTAGAGAAGAATGTATAAGCTGCTGTTTTGGGAAGAAAGGCTCTGTAAATGTTAATTATGTTCAGTTTATCTAATGTGTCATTAAGGATGTGATTTATTTCCTTTTTGATTTTCCATTTGGCTGATCTGTCCATATCCGACAGTGGGGTATTTAGGTCCCCTACTATGATAGTGTTTTAGTCTGTTTCTCCCTTTAGTTCTGTTAGTAATTGCTTTATATATTTTGGGGCTTTCTGATTGGGAGCATAGATATTAATAAGTGTTATGTCTTCTTGGTGCATGATTCCCTTTATCATTATGAAGTGTTCTTCAGTATCTTTCTTTACCTTTTTTATTTTGAAGTCAATTTCATCTGATACTAGTACTGCCACTCCCAAATTTTTTCTGAATGCTTTTTGCTTGAAATATTGTTTTCACCCTTTCACTTTGAATCTATATTTGTTTTTGGAACTGAGATGTTTCTCCTGGAGGAAGCATATGGTGGGTTTTGTTTTTTGATCCATTCTGCAATTTTGCACCTTTTTATTGGTGAGTTCAGTCCATTTATATTTAGGTGATTATTGAAATATGAGATCTTCTTGTAGCCATTTTATCTTTTGCTGTCTGGTAGCTCGATGTTTCCATTGCTTCCTTGTCCTTGTGTTTTTGTTTTCTTTATTTTGGTTGGTTTCTGTGAGTTTTCCCTCTGGTTCTTGTTTTATGTTGCATACTTCAGTTCTGACTCTATGGTATGTGGTTACCATTACAAATTTGAAAAAGATAGTTACATATACACAGTCATCCATTTTCTTCTGCATGTGCCTTATCTCCATTCCCTTTTGCGAATTTGGATCTTTGAATCCTCCCCTTTTCAGTCATTGTTGTCTAAATTTGTCCCTATGTATACTAAACATTCATTACTATCTTGCTATAGCAAATCTCTTATTGTTTAATCTTATAATGCCCTGTTAGGATTGCACTCCTCTGCTTCTGTTTACCTGATGTTCACCTTACTCCTAATTGTTTTTTGTTTGTTTGTTTGTTTTTGTCATTTTGTTTCAGGTGAGCTGACCCCTTTCAGCATTTCCTATAGTGCAGGCCTTGTAATGCAGAATTCTCTTAATTTTTGTATGTCTGGAAAGGTCTTTATTTCTCCTTTATATCTAAAGGAGAGCTTAGCTGGATACATTATTCCAGGCTGACAGTTCCTTTTACTTAATATTTTGAATATTTGATTCCACTCCTTTCTAGCTTATAAGATCTGTGCTGAGAAGTCCTGCAGCATCCAGATAAGTAAAAAACATGCTACTTCAAGAGATTCTTGGCATCATTTTTAATATAACCATGGGATCTGATGAATGAGAATGACCAGCCCACATCCCTTCTGAGAAGAGGGACAACATTCTCAAGGAACATGGACATAAATGCTGAAATGCACTTTAATCTAGTCATCATTGCCTTTTGTTTTGTTGGTGTGTGTGTGTGCATGTGCAAATATGTCCATCAAGCATCTCATTTATTTTCCTTATGTTCTACCTCATGTTTATGGCAAATGTAGATACATGACAGTGTGTGGTTAATTTTGCTAGGAAACTGACTATAAGCAACACAGATTTTTAAATCTATATCTAATTTAAATTGAATTTATTCTAATGTCTAAAGAATTTAAGTTTTCAAAGGAATTATGTTGAAAACTTGAGTATAACTATGCTAATCATGACCAAATGGAAAGGGTAGTCTGTTTTGGAGAGTTTAAGATTTTATGTATGTATGCATTGACAACTAGTAATATATGAATTTGACCTTAATTCAAAATTTCTGAAAGACTATTTTGAGGATCACTATTTTGAGTTATTTATAGAAAATGAGTCAAATACATTTGGAAAATGCATGCCTATTATGTGCAGCCACTCATGTTGTACACTCACCTTCATAGTTTTATGGAATTGCAGTCTCTGGGGTTGCAACACATGGTGAACCTGGTTAAATTCTATATATGTCTCTCTTTAGCTTATTGGAGGCTTTAAAGAGATTATAGTAAGTGGTTTTATTTTGTACATTTAATAATACAACATTTTTTTCTTATATCTTATCTCCTACGTTTAATGAGCTTAGCTCTCTGCCGAACACCAGGAAATAACCATTTCATTTAACTAGATACACTATTCTTGAGGTACAAAACAGTTTGCACCTAAGAACATTCCATTCATTTTAATATACTGGGCGGACAATTTCACCTGTATCACTAGTCTATATTTTTTCAGCAAGTAATGGTAGAAAACATTTATAGAGCACTTATGATATACTAATCACTGTCCTAATGTTTTTATCAAGTATCTCATTTAATTAACAAAACAAATTAGTGATAGGTATTAGTATTATCCTCATTTTATTTAATAGAAAAGTAACTCATGGAGCCATCAGGTGATATGCTAAGAGTTGGCACAGCTAACCAATTGCAGGGTTAGAATACACATCCAAATTATTTTACTATTGCACATGGGATTTACCCCATTTGCCCTACACATAAGCCTTTGGTTCTTATCATGGCAATACTTCTTTGACAAGAGGCGGCAGATGACCAGGAAAGATAAGATGCATGCCCTGAAGTCCCATTTTTCCTATATAAGGTGTCTCTTAGTCTCTAAATACTTTAAGATCTTTGTATGATCCCCATTTGCCTGGATTTTCTTGTTTTTATCTTTTTCACTATGAGTTTTTAGTTTAATTACTTTTGTAAAATATTCCAATAAATTTCAAGTTTTAGGATAATTTTACATTTACAGAGAGTAACAAAGATAGTGCAGAGAATAGAACAATAGTTAATATTAAATAACAGATAATAAAACTATATTTATGTAGTCAACATCTAACTCACATCAAGAAGACACACAATTTAACCAGAATGTATCATTTTTTGATATCTTTTGTATTAAAATATGCCCTCCAAGATGCTTATTTCTATTCTAGACTAATATTTCGTTCCAGAAACAGGTCTATGTGTTATGTTAATATTAACTAGTATCATATTCAACAATTATTCACTTTCTTAAAAAAAAAAGGAATTATTTAAATATTACTGGCTCCTGTAATATATTTCTTCTTAGATATAATGCTTCTAATCTCTGTTTTGAAAGCATTTTTCTCATAATTTAAAGATGACCTAATTAATTATACACACCCACAAACACACACACACACACACACACACACACACACACACACACACAAGAAAAAAGACTAAAAATGTTTTCTTTGACTCTTAAATTATTAAGTGGAAAACAAACAACAAAGATCATTATGTAAATATATAACTCTGAATGGTTCTAGTAAAATGATTCATATTTTGAAGTAAACATATCTGCAGTGATGTCAACTGTTGCAAACTGTCTTAGAATGGTCTTAAAGGAGATTGACAGCGTTAATATTATTGAAGAAATTTTAAAGCACCCTAAGAACTTGGATTAATTACATGGAATATAACCTGAATTTTTTATTATATTAAATATTAAGTAAGTAATATCAGGGAAAAATAGCATTTTACATATTACATAGTATAGATAAATAGATGCAGCTACTCTTACCAAGATAATATTTCCCAAGGACTGATGGAAAAAAATCTAATAGTTTTTTTTTGCAAAATTGTATTAGTATTTTTATTTTTTCAATGTTTCAGAGAAATCTTTGTAAATAGAACACAGCCAACTCTGCAGAGTAGTTACTAAATAAAAGCAATGATCTACTGTCTTTTCTTTCCTTCAGTTCTAATATGTTAGATATCCTCTTTTTACTACTACTGATTGTAATTCTTCTTGTGGATATCTGTATAATTCTAACTAATAGTTTTATATTGCATTGATTTGCCAAAACTAAACACTACATTACTCTACCACCTAGTACCTAATATCTCATAATTTTTAATATTTCTTTGTAGTCTCGATCATCTATTGATTACATGTATAAGTTCAATTATATATGTAACATCTTTTTATTAAATTTTCATAGATCTCAGTACTCCCCATATTAAGATGTGTCTCACATACTAACCCCTAGTTTTCTCATCCCACATCCTTATTCTAATTTCGGCAAAGGACATTTATATTTATAGTGTCACTGTCTTTTTTTTTATTTATTTTTATTTTTGGCAAGGCAACCCTTGACTGACTTTATAGATTGCAAGGACCTTGTAAACTTACAATACCTTATTTTTTATTTATTTTTTATGCCTACAGCATCTAGTCTTCCTAGGTGGTCTCCCATCTAAGTACTAATCAGGCCCAACCCTGCTTAGCTTCCAAGATCAGAGGGATCTGGCTTGTTAAGGGTGGCATGGCCATAGACCTTGTCACTGTCTTTAACATATTAATTTTTATCATAAATCCATTATGAAGTTTTTCTGAGTTTGGTCACAGAAGTTAAAACACTTACTATGCAACTACTATATAAATAAATACAGCTTATTCTGGAATGCATTTGTTTCATGATCATATTATTTTTTAGATCTATGCCCTTTAGGCACACAATTTAACATATGCCTTAAAATTAAAATTTTCTAGCATTTGTTTAAATCTGCCAGCCACAATTAATTTCCTTCAAACTGGCAGGATTTTCTTAATATTACATTTTTTTGTGTGATGATGTTTGGGTCTTACATTTTTCTAGAGTTTCTCTTTACTCTTATTGTCTCTTTGAAATGCTTCTCTTTGTCTAGTGGTAATTTTCTACTTTTTTCTTTTTCCCCAAAAAGCTCCTTTCTGAAGTTCTCTATTCTGTTCCATCAGGGACTAGGTTCCTTGATGGTTTCTTAGACAACTGTCATCCTGTTGACCTTTGTTTCACTGGTTTTAAAGTACTGTTAGATAGCTATCACAACCTCTTCTCTCTTAGATTAGTTCCATGATGTTCTGAATTAAAATCTCAAATAATTTCCTGAAAATGAGTGCAGGAGAGATAAGTGTGCCATGTGCTTACTTGACAAAACATGGCTTTTGTACTCCAGGCTGATTGCTTGAGTGTGTATAACATTTTTTTTTTTAATTGCACTCAAATCTTTAAAAGCAGTATACCATTATTCTCTACCATTTATCATTGCTAATGCAAAAATATGATGCTACATTTGTTCTTTTTGTGTTGTACATTACCTTTTATTATTTTTATGTTTTATCTTTGAAATTATAAAATTGATTGGTGATTTGCCTAAAGTTGAGTCATTTTTGGACATTGTCTTAGTATTTCACATTGTGATGTTTCATGATATTATTCTGTCTGGTGAATTATCTTCTATTACTGGTTCATATTTAGCTAATTATGCCCTCTCACATTTTCCTTGTGATGTTGGATCTCTTAAATGTATTTCTCATATTTTCCATTTCTTTCCTTTTCAGTTTTGTACTTTTCACTAGAGGCTGCTTTTTATGCTAGTTCTTCTTTCAATTTTATTTGGAGTAGAACAATCATAACTTACATTGAAATACACACACACACACACACACACACACACACACACATAACTTATTAATGCAATGTCCTCTTGGCACTCTCTAAATATCTTCATTCAGGTTCTTACAATTTTGTAATCTTTAAGTTTTTTAATGTTTCTCAATTGCCTATACTCTGGTCATTTTACTGATGTTTTTCATTTTGACATTTTTCGTTTATACTTTTTTTTTCTTGATTGCCTTATTTTATTCAAGTCTCAAAGAATTAAAATCTGTCCAATTTACTTTGCTGCCATATTCAAATCAAAATTTTTAGATTTTCTAGATGTTTGTTCAATTTATTAAGTGGTTTATTCATTTCCTTACAGAGGTTTATGCTACCTGCTTGAATAGGTAAAAGCAATTTCTCAATGGTACAGTTGTATATTTTCAGACCATCAATTAATACAGTTTTCAATGTCCTCATTCTAGTCACACACATTTACCTATCTGGCTTCTCTGAACTCAGCATATTTCTGTCTTACTACCATAAATATTAGCTATCGTTCTCTAATAAAGAAGGGTTTTATGGAAAAATTGAGGCTTTAACTTTTCCACCTTCATAAATCTCAAAAGATAATCCTATAAATGTTTTGTTTTATAGAAATTTCTGTAAATATTAAAAGGTTGAAAACTTCTAAGACAACTTCCAAAGGTAAGACACTAACTTTATATATATTTTTTGCCCTGCTTAAGTAAAAGAAGGCCTTTAAGTATCTATAAACTTTAGAATGAAATATGAGGGGTATGTGTTTAGGTGCGTGTGCATTACTGAAAGTTCAATAATTGCAAAAAACAACTGTAACATTTTACTAATTCTAGTCAGATTGCTAATTGAGATGTATTTGAATTTCTAAACATATCTATATAAAATAAATCATCTCTTTAAATTTAGTTGTATTATGTAATTAGTATTCAATGCCCCAAAGATGCTGAAAAGAGAGGTTTATTTCTTTAATAGAAAAAAAAATACTTTTTACATTTTCACATCTATATACATTACAAAAGAGTAGCTGTAGGGAGGAGGAAAGCAAATCGTGTTTCATTGACCGGAACTTGATCTTTTGTCAGCAATCTCACTGTAGTTTTCAACAGTGAATTGTTACCTTCCAGAACATTATCTTTCAAAATATTTCAACTGGTTGTTTTCTTACTTTCACTTCAGAAAAATGTATGACCCAACTGACAGTAATAAAATAAAATCTGTAAAACGATCAGTGCCTATTTGATCTTAAGTAAAGATTATATTAGCTGAATGGTGACTTGGTTCACTGGGAGATGCAATTTATCATTCATCTTGAAAGGTTAAAAGCAGGCAACTATATATAAATGTGAATGAAGAAATATTTGGTTAGAAATTCATAACAAAATTCAACCCTGCACTTGCTCTGAAGGAAGAAAGAATGATGTGGTATATTTAAATGTCAGCAGAGTTAAAATCATTCTTGGACTAAACATTAAGAGATTTGAATATTTCTTGTCTGTTCATATCATGATGAAAAGTAAAAATAATGTATTTTGCTCAATTAAAAATATTTACAATGATGAATTCTGAATATTTTATTTGGATTGTAAATAGTGGCATATTGGTGAAGGTTTAAAAACAGGCTCTCTTTTTAGGTAGAAAGAAGCCTTGGCTAAAGTGTTTGTCATCTTTATGAGAAACATACTCCATGCCTGATTTAAATCAGCCTACATGTCCTCATTAAATACAAATGGAGAAGATACGGCTGCTGATAGGTTCTATGAGCCACTGTAAGCTGTCTCTGGAATACCACTGCTCTAAGGTCACTATGGTGAAATGTAAACTGCTTAAGATTATGCTTATAAAATCTTGTCTGCATGTAAATAATCTTGCTGTATTATAGACAATATGTTATGTATTAAAATATGATTGATAGTGCTTAATCATTACTTATTTCTCATGGTAGCTTGCTTCATAATCATAATATAATTAAAATGTAGGGTTTATAAGCATGTTATACTTTTGCTCAAATGAAATATAAGGCTCTCTTTTCTCAATGTTTATTACCAATATGGGAATTTGATTACAGGTCAACATGACACTCTGCTGCAATTTCACAAAATAAATGGATAATTTGAATTTGACCTCTGGAGCATACTTTTAAAGATTTATTTAACGGAAGCATACTGAGGGCTGTTTTTTCCCATAATTTTGCCTTATTTTCAAAAGAATTCTATTTACATATTATCAACATAATAACATAAGTTCTTTAGGATCATTATAGATGTTTTTGCTATGAAAAGTATTTGAGAAGTAAAATGAAAATAACCATCTTTGAGTGGGGTAGAGAGATAATAGAATATCTCCCTTATTTGTACCTCATAAATCTTTAGCAACTAGTTTTTTGTATTTTGCTTTATTTTATTTTGGAGTGTGTGTGATGTGTGATGTGTTCAAATTTATAAAATTTGACTTAAGAGGAATGTAGAGAATTCCAATAATTTACCAAATATATAATCTGGAAGCTTGATCTATCATCTATCCCTATCTATCTATCTATCTATCTATCTATCTATCTATCTATCATCTATCTATCATCTATATCTACCTATCATCTACCTACCTATCTAACCATTTATCTATACATTAGATATTAAATAATCAGATATAAGTTAAAGTATTAAATATTTGTGTGAAAATTGTAAATAGTGTGCAGAGTCATAAGAGGTTTCACAAAGAAATATACATTTTAAAAAGAAGTTGTATTTATAATTTAAAAAAATAGTTTGAACTGTTAGAGTCATATGTTAGAGCCATATTCTGGTAAAATTTCATTAATCCAAACATTAAGAACCTTAAATCTTAAAACTTCACTCAGAGATAAAAAGGAGATAATCCACAAATAAAGAGGATATATCAATAGCAGTTTTTAGATGCTAGAAAGAAATAGCTGAAGAAATTTTGGGGACATCAAAGTCAATGATAATCCAAATACTCATACTTCTTTGACATAGGTTCTAGATTAGTACTTATGTCTTCTTTCTCTACACTTCAGATTTTCTCAATGGAATAGACATGAAGCACTAGGTCCTTGTGGCAGGTGGTAGAAAACATGGAGCATACTTTTCTATCTTTGCAGATCTTTTGCTTTCAGAACAGTCGAAGACTTCACTACTCTCGCTTCTTCATGTAAATAGATGTAGGCAGATGTCTGGGACAAAGGCAGACTTTTAGAATCATATCCAAACGTTGTTTCTCTCTGTCTTCTATAATGTGGCTGGGTGAGAGTGAGTCAGCAAGTATGATATATCTGCTTTGTAGAGTAAATCACTTCCTCCAGCATATCATTCAAAGACAAGAATTGAGAATACATCTAAAGTAGTCTAGTTTGTTCAAAGACCCAAGATATATTTTGATATTCACTGATCTGACTCTGTTATAACTGGTTTGATATTTAGAAGGAGGGAGAGACATCACTTATCATCATTTTAGGATTCAACATGATTTTGACTAAACATCTTATACTCCTCTGCAAATTTCTATGGGCTCAAAAATAATAGACCCAGCTAGATTGTATATATGGTATCCACTATTCCCTAACACATTTATTGGTTCAGGTGCAATTTTTCCATATATGTGTTATTTAAAAATATATTTTATCCAGAACATTTGTTTGGCCCAATGAAACATTGCACAGCACTTTACCGTGCAGCAGACAAGATGAGCACAGTAAGAGTTACCCTAGTGGCCAACCAAAAAGAAGCACTCAGGGTGACCAAAAGTCAGACTATAGACATGTGGCAAAATCTAAGCACATGTCCTGACAAATATAATAAAAATAAGATAGAAGTTCTATAGTACTATAAAATAAAACCCTACCTTAAATAATAAGTTGTAACATTAGAGAAAACTAGTAAGTTCATAGTCTTCTTTGGTTAGACTATCACTTCTATTATCTAATAACTAGTCATTCCAAAAGTTTCAACCTATGTTTCATTTTTATTGATCTACATTTTGCTTGAAAGAAGAGCATTCCAAGTTTATGCATAGATGACACTGCTACATATCAAGAGAGCAAAATCCACGGCACGGTAATTGAGTACAATCAAAAGTAATAAATGTATAATGACTGATAAATACATCCATGAAATAGCAAGCAGAAGTGAAGTCAAGTAGTGTCTAAAGACAATAAAATATTATGAATATATCTGGATTTCAAACTGCCACAAATTATTTTAAAACAATTTTTAAAAAGGAGAATTTCAGTACATAACATAATTTTTGAAATGCAAATCGAGTGTTGTCATGGAACATTTCATGAGTACACAGCCTTTTATGCCATTTCTAGAATAAACAAGACACAGGAGCCCTCTCATAGGTGTATTGAAAGAGAGCTCCTTCTTTACTTGTGCTTCATATATGCTTTACCTAACTCAGATATCTAAATGCCATGTCATAGGCAGTGACACTCTCTGGAATCTGATCATTCCTGGTGTACGTAATTCAGTACACAATGGCAAAGATTATGCCATTAAAATAAATGAACTCATCATTATATAGTAAGTAAATATGTATCTATATGCTTTACTGATCATTAATATTATATTTACAGAAAACCAGTTCTGGTAGATATGTGAAGATTCTGACAATTGGATTGCAGTCTTGTTTGAACACAGTAGTAAAATAGCTACTGAACTCGAACTTAAGTGATAGGCTGGCCCACTAAAAGTGTACAGAGAGTAGCTTGGAGGGAAATAAATTGACAACAAACTAGCCGGGTGTCACTGAAAAGCACTCCAAGGGCTGTATCCTACACAGAACTCTTGCTCAGCAAAAACACAGACTCTGCCTTGGACCACAGTCCACAGTGTTGTCAATCACAGAAAAGCTTCAGCTTCTCGCACTACATTAGATATACCAGCAAAAACGTGGTCAGGCACGTTCCCTAAGGTTCGAGCTCACCTCCACCCTCCATAACCACCCCCTACAAAATGTTTCCCTTCCTCTGAACTTCTCCATGTTTTAGCTCCATTTTCCTCCCTTTTGTGGGCCCTTACCAATGAGTGGTATCTGCTATGTAGAGTTCTTCAATCTGGGTTACTTCAGTGACAAAATTTTGATAGTACAATCCTCCATCATCTAAGTAACTTAATCTTTATCTTGAATCCTCATTCTTGAAAGATCTACTTTGTTTATTATATACCCTTGTTTCACATGTAAACTTCATGCCTTATGAAGGATGCTGTGTTCACTTTATCATCACTTCCTCTAATGTAGTCCACTAAGAATTTTTCCTTTTGATTTTCTGATTCAAACTTTTTAAAATCTATGAATAAATGTTCCAACAGGTAAGATTTAGCCAAAATTTTGGTCATGAGCTTATAACTTTCTTGAACTAATTTTTTATGCTAAATATTCATGATTTCATCTTTGATACAAAAAATTAAAAAGTCTAAATATGAACACATGCCCATTCTAATTTCTTTCCAAACATATAGTTTAACCTACTGAAAATTTCAAAGATTAATTGAGTGTTAAAAATAAATTTAATTTGTCTGCATGATTTTTTATTTTTAGGTAACATTTTTAACATTTCTATCAAACATATGGAGTAATCTTAACTGACATGACTAGGTAATTGTTACAAGTGTATATATGGAAAAAATGTTTACTTCCAAAAGCCAGTCATAACAGCTAGTTTTTTTAACAGCCATTTAAAAGAGAAGATGTTTAAAAAATGCCATTAGAAATGATTACATTTTAATATTTTTGGTATTAGAAATCCAAAGAGACAGTACAGAAAATATATAGGTTGGTGTTTATTTGTTTTTAATGAAATTAAGAGTGTATTTTTTCCCTTATATTATGCTTAAGAAGAAGCTATGCCCAAAATGATATCAGTATTCATTTTATCTGGGGCCTATGCTTTAGAAAGGAGAAATAGTACCTAAACCATTTATGGGAAGGGAGCTGAATGGAACTCTTAACCAAAATGTGGTATCATTTGTGATCTTAAAGGCATCTGTGTTTATAAACTATTCTAAAAATCCTTTAAAATTTGTTTAAAATGTCCTTTTAAAAATTATTTTAAACAAACTTCTATCTCTTCAGATATTTAAAAAAATGTAAATTAGGCTTTGAAGTATGAGCAGTAACTATAACAAATAAAAAGATCCATTTAAGGCCTTACATTACTTAAACATATAAAAATAACCACATTTAATGAATTCCTACAATGATCTCTGCTTTCTGTCAGCTCTGATTAACTTCCTTAAAAATCTCTAAAAACTTTTCTTATTTGCATTTTAGAATAAGAATTTCAATAAACATAGTACTCTGAATATTATAATTGTGTATCACCATCTCAAACATGTAATGCAAAAATAGAAAGTGTTTTTCTCTCTTAGCAATTCATGTGTAAGTTAGATATTTAGAGATGCAATTTCCATGCAATAACTTTAACACATAATTTATACTAAACAATTAGTCATCTGTCATAGAGTTGAACCTGCATATATATATTCAAAAATTGATATAAAATAGGTCCTTCTCTAGTTGACTGACATGTGAGCAATTCCCAGAGACTCTCATCGAAAGAATAAATTAAAAGATGCATATTTATCCATGTATTAATTCATATTTCTACTTTCTCCTATGTAGGGGCCTATCAGCTACTGGGCAGAGGGGGAATTTTCAAACAAGACCAGCTATCTGACCTCCCCTTCTGGACAGAAAGATGAAGTATGTAATCACTTACTTTCAAGCAAACATCTTTCCATGCATACATACATACACTATTTATAAGTATGGGCATGAGAGAAAAACTTAAGCCAATATTGCAGAGTACGTCAGAGAATGCAAAACTTAGCTATGATATAATTTTTGATATTGCTATACCAAGAGTAAGTAGACAAATGTTTTCTGACAAGGGCCAGAAAGTAAATATTTTAAGCTTTTTGGACCATACGGTTTTTGTCACAACTACTCAACTCTGCTAAGTAGCACAAAAATAGCCATACAGAATGTGCTACCAAATGAGCATGGCTGTGCTCCAATAAAACTTTATTTATGGATACTAAAATTGAGTTTTATGTAATTTAAGATGTCACAAAATATTATTCATTTGACTTGTTTCAACCATTCAAACTACAAAACCTGTATGTGTGGCTCATGGGTCATACAACAGATGGCAGACTGCATTTGGCCTGTGCACAGTCATTTGCTGACCCCTATGCCCTATACCATGACTCATGAAGATAAAAAAAATATTTTATTATATAGATGCATATAAAAAGATGAAAGAACTTATAGAAATTAAATTTCCCACCAAGAAAGTTAAGTAAAAATTATTATAGTATATCACAATTTCCTAGAACGCTACTTTCACTAATACATCCATTTATTATTTATTCAATCAATAAGACATGTACTTGTCACCATGTGCCTGATGCTGTTTTACATGAAGGCATTATAGCAATGAACAAAACAGGCAAAACTCTCTACTCTCATAGACCTTACACTGCTTTACAGGTTTACTTACTTTTTAAATATATCTTATTACCTGAGTTCTGAGAGTAATGGTATAGGATAAACATATTGAGTATAGTAAAAGCATTATCTACTGATTGTTTATTGTTTTTCCCATGTCAGAAGTTTTATTTCAACCATAGATAGTAAAGGAAAAATAAAGCAAACACCTAATAATATGGACTTCATTCAAAATTAGCTTGTTTACACATTTAATTCTTGCTTCATTTATGTTATTTATATTATTAACAAAATTCAGGTTAAATTTAAGATTCATTTCTCTCTTTGAACACTCAATTTTCTTCTTCTAAAGTAACCACTATTATGACTGGTATGTACTGCTCCACTACACATTTTTATCCACTACTATGTATTTTATATGTATGTTTGTGTGACTTAATGATTGTCCTATTGCTATCACCATTTATATGTAAAGCTTACAATTTATGTATTATTTTCTAAGTGTTTTTTTTAATTCATCTTGTTACAGAGATTCATTCATGATATGTAGAAGTTTGTTCATATATAAACAATATTATGTAGTTCATCCAATGACAACTTAATTTAACCATTTCCCTGGTGGTGCAAGTTCCCTATTCTTGAATTATGTAAATAACACTGCAGTTGATATTCTTAAACATGTCACTAGGTGTACATTTATAAGACCATTTCCAGGCTATATATATAGAAAAAAAATGCTAGGTTGTAGATAGGTATGTAATCAATATCACTAAATTTATACTTCTATCTCCATTATAGAAGTCTCTTGCTCTACCACACTGGTATAAAGTTACAACTGAAAAAGTGTTTTTTGAAAGTTTGATTTCTTTTAAACAGTACCTGTTATATTTTAATGAAACTTTTAATAATTTCACTGGTAATATTTTAATTTTTTGAAAATTTCTTATTTATATAGATTTGTCTATTTTTCTTTTAATGTTTTGCTTTTACTATGAATAAATAGAATCATTCAACATATTTTCAATATTGTTTGTATGTGATTTAAATAGTTCCACATACGATGCAAAATTTTTATTTCAATTTCTTTGTTATTTTCAACTTTGTCTATATAATTAAATATTGTATAAAAGATTTAATTTTAAAGCAACACATTCATTCTCTCATAACCTGAGATCAAAGACACTTTTGTTTTTTTCTCATTAATTTTTAATAAACATAAAATTTCTTTATATGTATGATGCAAAG
The DNA here is from genome assembly GCA_004027375.1 of Macroglossus sobrinus. NCBI lineage: Eukaryota > Metazoa > Chordata > Mammalia > Chiroptera > Pteropodidae > Macroglossus > Macroglossus sobrinus. Next base: position 243,339 of record PVKZ01001744.1, on the reverse strand, counting down.
TAGTACTGCTTATTTTTTTCTATTAGAACAATTTCTCTTAATGCCATTTTATAGGTATTAAATCATTCCCTTGACTTTTAAAACCATCTTTTTTATGACCTAGTTTCCATAAATACTTACATATGATTATAGGCTAATGAATATTTTTGCTAATTCTGCATATTATAATTACATATATTTATGTATTATAATTACATAATAATGAAATTTTTTATTTTTTTCAGATTTCTCTTAATTGCTTTTAAATACTTATATTTTATAATCAATGTCTCCACATCCTTCCAAATAAATTGAAGTTATCTGGATTGACATTAAATTTTTGATGACTATGTAAAACTGTCATTTTTGTACTTTTGAAACTTTATAACTAAACAACATGTTTAACTCTCCTTTCATTTGGATATGCTTTATATACATCAATGACATTTATAATTCAATTGGTATATAGTTTCATATTCTATAAATTTTTCCATGGATTACATATTATTTTGTCTGATATCTTGAGTACTATTGAAATGTAAACTCTAATGTAATGTGCTATAATCTAACCAACTTTTAAAAAATTATTTGTAAACTTTTCTAACAGTTTCATTTATTAATTATATTTACTTAGTATAATGCCCTTATCTCTCATGGGCCCCCCAAACAGCCACCTGAGGCCAAAAGAAAAAGCTAATTAGAAAGACTAGATAGTTTTTCCACTTAGATGGGCTTTGTTGAAATAACTACATGAATTCCACAGCCGTTCACACTCCACCTACTAAAGACACTTTGAGCCCAGCTTCTAGGAATCTTCTTGCCTGGCTGCTACTTTCAGAAACCAGGTTTATAGTCTTCACCAATCACTAACCTTATTTTTTCTTTTCATTTCCATAAGAATCCCCCTCATTAACTGCCTAATTTCTTGCACAATCCAGTAAGAATCCTATACGATCAATTCTCAGTAGATGGTTCAGCTAGTGCTCCAACAACAGAAATTGGTTAAAATAAATACATGGCCTACCTTTCTTAATCCTTCCATCTAAAGTGGAAGTGGGGATTGGCCAAGAGAGCTTTAACTTGATCTTCAGCTATACTACCTTTAGGGTCTGCTTCCACACTACAGGTGCTCTTCTTTCTTTCCTTAGAGCATTTATTTAGAAAACTCTTAACCACAAATACTTTCTATGTCCCTTGATATGTAAACTTTTAAGTAGTTTCATAGCCCAGAACTCTCTCAAGGCCCTGGGAGTTGCCTCTGAGAGGTAATCATCAAGGAAGACACATGATTCTCTATTCACAGTCTCTATGGGAGGGCAGAAACCTACCTTATGTGGTAACTTGCTCCAAGTCTTAAAACAACCTCCTGTCATAAAGATAAGAGAAAATGTACTTTTCTTTTGGATCAATCCAATTAGCAAGCAGATGGTCCATAATCTCTCTCTCCTTCACTTAGCTTTTAAATATCTTCCCCTGCTCTTTGTTTTGACAGGGTTAAACTCGGATTAAGTTCTGGCATGGACCTCCAGATAATCATGCCAAGAGAAATAAGCCAGACAGAACAAGGTAAAAAACACATGATATCACTTATATGTGGGATATAAACATAAAAGCAACAAACAAACAGGACAAACAGATTCATGGACATGGACTATAGATTAGTGGTTATCAGAGGGTAGAGGGAGGTGGGGAGGAGAGAAGTAGACAAAGTAAAAGGGGTCAAATATGTGGTAACAGAAAGAAACCTAACTATGGAAGGTGATCACAGTCTAAAAATATATATGCCTTACTGTTAAAGTATACAGTTGAAACTTACTGGATTTCATTAACTAATATCACCATAAAATAAATAAATTAATTAATTAATTAATTAATTTAAATAAAGTAAAAAATAGTGCTGGCCTATTTAGTATGTAGTCTACCATAGATCGCTCCTCCTACCATAAGTACTAGAAAACCCTGAATAAACTAAAAATTATATTATTACATTATTGAAGAGCCATAAAGCCAAGAAGTATAAAGAAAAAATGTTTAAATAAAGCCAGTCCTATGTAGGAGGTCAGATTGTTGGCCACTGGGAATATTTGCCAAGTCTGAGAAATTTGGGCTGCCATAGACAGAAGGAGTCTTTTAGAATAAGTAGAAACCACTAAGGCTTTTAAGACTGAACTGGCTGACATGATAGATTAAAATCTCTAAAATATTCAAGTACGAAAATAATCTTTATTCGTGCCAATATTCACCACATTTTTTCCCCTTGAATTCATGGTAGCATATGGGAGGCTGTGTAAGCTGCATTGAAAAGTATAGAAAAATCTCTGCATTGTCAATCTCAAAGCACAAAATTTTGCAAGATGGAGCGGTCTATGACAATGCAAAATATATACTGTCCTCAAAGTGTTGAAACTAACTGAAGCTGTAACATGGCATTGACTTAGTTAAACTCCTAAACTCCTAACTGGAACAAAATAATAAAACTTTACCTTAGCAGTCAGACAGAAAAGAGTTATCTCACCACTGAAAAATTATATCCACAACATATCTATATTTCTTTAAAAATAATATCTAGAATAAGATTTTTAAAAAAGAAGATATATAAAGAACAAGCTAATATGTTCTACCATGAAAAGACAAAAAATACTAAAAAGGTACATTTTTTTTCTTTTTTCCTGATATTATTTTGTTCAACAGCATTTATAAAAGTGAGTACATACATACACACAGATACATCATTTATTCAAAGAATTTCTTAATGCTATATATCTGACATATTTTATAACATCCACACACCACATACAGTGATGGCAATTTTTTAAAAGATTTTGTAAAATAATTCCTAAACCAAATGGAAACAAAGTAAGTGTCCTTGGTAAATATTAATTTGTTTTATAGATTTCCAAGTAAAGATGCTTATTGTTTCATTATCATCGAGACATAAAACAAGATTTTATTACTTTTAGATTAAAACCCACTAGAAAATGAAGCATAATATCTGAACATTTATTAAACAATATATACTATGACTGGAGAAAACAAAAGGATAAAAGAATATAAAAAATTATAAAATTGGAGGGTTAAAAACAGTTTAATTTCTACATTTGTTTAACTCACTTTTTATTTGTACTAGGGTTCATTACATATAATCTTAGATTAATTATGAATTTGAACCCAGGGTTTCATTTCAATTATTTTGTCATTAGAAATAATTGGTAATTAGAAGTGTGTATTCCCGATATTAAGAAGCAGAATAGAATGTGTATAGAATATTTATACTGTGCAGCTCACCTGACAGAATTCTATACAATTGGTGATTCATTTTTAAGAAGAATTAAAATTTAATATCAGAGAAATAAGGGGAGGGCTATTAAAGCACATGCTAATTAAAGTGACTTCTCAGTGGATTCCTTCATGTTAATAAGCAAACTAAAACTATATTGAAAATCAGGATTACACATCTCATCAGTGAAGGTATGTGGGGCAGAAAGCTACTGATAAACCAAGTTGAAATCCAGCTTGGCCTTTTTCATTTATGTTTTTCATCACTTTAATGATTAAGCTTGTATCAAATCCAATTAAGACAGGTTACTTTCTTTCGCAGTAGTTTTTTAGAAAATTTCACTGTATCATTAAACAGATAACAGTCTCTTCAATACGATGATGTAGTTCAAAACAATTTTGAAAACTGGTAACTTTTGTAGATGATTTATTTGATGAAAGAAATAATAAATTTATTCTACTACATGGTCTCTATTATTATATTTTCATATTCCTAGAGTTAACTATCTTAGACTGAGAACATATTGTGAACATTTAAAATATCCTATATGTTTGTGTATCAATTATATCCATCAGATAATTTGTCAGAGTAAAACCGGATATATAAATTGATATAAGGCATATTCTTAATAGACTTAGTAACTGATTTCAGACTGTAGTTAAAATAATAGAAGTTTAACATTTGAACTCATTAGTATCTATCACAAATAATATTTTTATAAACTATTTGATTAATGTATGTTTCTGCTAGTTTCATCAGCCTGTATCATTCTGAGCATTAAGCAAAGAATTAAAAAATTATGCTACTCATAAAAATATTTTATTGTTATGTGAAATATATTTAAATATATTTGTGAGAGGCAATTTGGAACTTTGACATAGATTCTTTTCTATTTCCCTGAATGAAATAAACATAAATCTAAGCTTCTTTCAACATAAGTTTATATCTATCTCAAGAATCAGAAAATTGAATCAGATTTCAACATCATACTTAACCTGATAAAACATTCATAGATATTCCTTGTTTTATAATATTAATGTATTCCTCACAAAAGTTTTGCTTCATTCATAAATCATTTGATTAAATTGCCTAATCTCATAAATAATCTCTACTATACTGAGAACAACATCTTTGGTTTATGAGAACACTGTAGACTTTTGTAAAGTTTCTACTACTATTGAATCAGTAATAGAATATCATATGTATTCACATTCCATTAGCTGAAATTTTGTCATACAGCCATGCCTAACTCAGAAATATAGTTTTTCACTATGACCACAAAAAGAGGAAATCACAAAATTCTGTTAACAGCTACAAGTCTGTACCACAGATGTAGGTATATAATTAAAATTCATACATTCAGAAAAGAACAATAAAATAAACCAAAATAAAGAACAATCAATCACTATGAGGAAAAAAATCAGTGCAATAGTGATTTAAAAAGAGTGAGGTTATCAACAGTGTACATAATTTTAAAATTTTTAAATAATTAGGTAAAAACACTGGCATATTGATTAAAAAATAGCTGAAATAACAGAATAGAAAAATATTATTTACAGTAAAATATTTTAAAGCTTTGTATTAAATATAATTCCTTGAAAACTAAGTATGACACATTTATCCAAAGACCAATAATTATTATATAAATGTATTAGCAAAATCTACTACAAAATGCAAAGAATTTCATAAGTGAATTATAATAAATACTTGAGATATAAAAAATATTAACTATAGGCCTAATGTTCATTTTCCAAAAAACTGGATACAAATAATTTAGAAAAAATAAAATATATTTATGAATATAGCTGCGAACATTTTAAATATAAACAGAGGGTACTAAAGTGGTTGAAAATCACTGCATGTTTTCACCTCGAGCTGTTCACAATTTAGTACACAGATCCATTTTTCACTAGAGATTTTTGTTCTCTTTTCTAAGGATGGCACTGACTTAGAATGACTTTTTCTCTATTGCATTCAGTATTTTATGTGTGTCCAATGTGAGGGGTTTAGATCACCTTAGTTTCAGAGAGCCATATCGCTGATGTGGGCACTATAAAGGTGTGCTAACACTGCTGCTCCATTTCTGAAAATACAGACTGCACACATAGTACCTCCTTAAAGCTTCATTATGCAAGATTCCTAATTCCTAAAATGTTTCACATTTTAATAATATTTGATATTTCCATAGATATATTTATAAGAAACTTAGCTTTTTAAATGCAAAAATCAAGACCAAGGAAGACAGAACTGGGTTTCTTCATTTGCTGAAATTTTCTACTTGCAGAAATTTTTAAAATGTGAAAATCTTACCTTGGATTCCTGGCATTGAAACTGTTGAGTCCTGATCGGAATTTGGTACTTCAGCTCTGGGACTAATTACTGTTGAATGACTGATTTCTTGTCCTCGGTGAGAGGGCTGAAAGCCAAGTGACCAATATCTGGTTAGCATCCTCTTTTAATTTATTAAACTCTAGAGCTAATTTATGCACATATCCTAGTCAAGTTTCTTAGAGCTGACAATTATTAATCAGAATCAACCTATATTTAGCTGGATCTCCGACTGTGTCACCTGCAGTTTGGGGCCCAGCAGGAAACAGAGCATTCTCAATACGACCATTTGGAAAGAAATGAGAGAAAAGTAAGGAAAATAGCAATGAATATTGAAGTATTTATAAATTCTGGAAAGTCAGAACCCATATGAACCTGAGAAAACAAGAGGAGAGAATATGATTATATGGGCTCAGCAATTTCTGGAAACTCAGAAGAAAGATTTTTCTAAAAGATGGCAGAGAAACGTAGCTCTTCCAGCACTGACACGAGGCAAGGAAAGAGCTAGAAACAATAAACAAAAAGCTTTCTTCCAATATTGTGCCAGAGCCTAAACCAAAATATATGTGAACAAAGTGTACACATAGTTGATTCTAGAAAGAGCATTATCCAATGGGCATTGTGCAATGCAAAGAAAGTAAAGAATAAATTTTGAGGTCAAAATGTGATTAAGCAACTTAATTCCCACAATGGGGTCATGAGACTTTATGGAAGCAAATTAGTTGCTGAATAATTTTACTCATTTTGGAGTTTTTACTTTTTTAGTAATACAAGGTAAGAGCGGTCTGTCATAATGTGATACTGGGAAAATGATAGAAATAAAGATTAGTGGAATACAATAAATATTATATAATTGGAAATAGACCCGTACTTATGAGGTTAATTGATTTTCAACAAAAGTTCCAAGGTAATTCAACAGAGAAAGAATAATCTTTTAAACAAATGTATTGGAACAACTGGCTAACCAAATTTCAACACTAATCTCATACAAAAATTACATTGAAGTAGATTACAGACTTAAATGCAAAAATCAAGTAATGTAAAACTTGTAGAAGAAACAGAGAAAATTTTAGTGATCTTGAAATCAGTAAATATTTCTTAAATAAGAAACAAAAAAGCATTAAGTATAAATTTGGAATTTGTCAAAATTAAATACATTTGTTTTCCAAAAGTCAATGGTAAGAAAGTGAAAAAATAAATCACGGATCAAAAGAAAATATTTCCAAGACCAATATCCAAATATTCAATAAATAATTTTCATCCAGAAAATACAATGAGCTCTTATAACTCAATACTGAAGAAACAACTATATTAAAAAAGACGAAGAAGAAAGAGCAAGTGATTTGAACAGACACTTTCACAAAGTTGGTAAATGTTTGTAGGTGCTTCAGTCATAGAAGCCAAAAACTAAAAACATCTCTAACATGAATAAACTGATAGATGAATGAATTGAGGTGCATGCATGCAACAGAGAAGTATACAGCAGTAGCCCAGAAGACTCTCAAACACATTATTCTCAGTGAAATAGTCATTCACAAAGAATGCTATATGATTCTATTTTATAAAATTCTAAAAAACTCAAAACTGTACTGATAGATAACAAATCACCAACATCCAGAAGGTAGGGGAATGATATTGGCTACAAAAGAATGAGCTAAAAATGTGTTATATCATGACAGTGGTGTTACTTCATGGTCTCACAGATACTGCTGTCTTACCTATTTAGCCTTTATCATGTAGTAAAAAGTCCCCAACTTTTAGCTTTGTATCTGCTACCAAGAAACAAATTCTATATCATAAACTTACTTGCAAAAATTTTGGTCATATGACTAATTTTTGACTAATGGATTGTGAAACAAAATAAATGATTGCAATTTCTGTGTCTTGTCCTTAAAATGATACAACTCTCTCCCCATTCATGCTTTGAAGATGTACATGAGGATAATATTCTAGCTGACAACAGAGCAAGAGGAAAGAAGAAACAAGACCCCTTGTAGAAACACTAATTTACTATGTACTGCTAGATTACATTTGCATACATTATGTAGCATTGCTAGATAAAAAAGATTAAGTCTAGGATGGCATATGCATTTTCTAAAGCACATGTTAACCCCTATTGCGCCTTTTTCTCAATACCAACATAATAATGAATATCTTATAAACTTTTTTTACTCTAGCCATTTTGTAACAATTGTACTTGATTCTTTCATATGAAATATAGATACAACAGTACTATAGGGATTGAGGTTTTGTTGTTGGTTGTGTAAATTTATGGGACTACACTAGAATTGAGGGCTTTCTGTTTTGTTTATTTATACTTGTTTTTTAATCTCTCTGGAAAATATTTACCCCTTTTGGTCATGCAGTTCACAGCTCAATAACCATCACATTATAAATATGTATGCTGACAAATCTATCTGATAGATTTGCCTGATTCCTCATTTATTTGCTACTTATTTTATTTACCATATAAGTATTAATATTTATCATCGATTTACTTGACTTTTATTGGTATTGTTGTTTTCATTTAGAATATGACCTTAATTAGTTAGACCTTTTTCAACATTATATATCTCTAGAACTTTAAACAATGTCTGGCATATAGAAGAAAATAAATAAATATTTGTGGCTTGAACTCCTTTATAATATGAATGCTAACAGACTAGAATTTGCACTCTATCAGTGAAATAATATAGTACACACTTGTTCTTCTGCATAGTGAAGGTTCTCCTCTTGTGGGACTCATATTCTAGAAAAAAACAGAAGATAGACTGATAAATATGTTCATACATAGTGATTATGGCTACAAAAAGGACATCGATGGGTTCTTGGCGAGTTTAAAGAAGACAAAAAAATTAATAAGTAGGTATCTTGAACTCATAAGCTGATATTTGAGGAGAGAACATAAATGTGGGAAGATACTCCAGGCAGATGAAACTGAATGGGTGATGTCACTAAGTTAAGAGTTTTCTGGGGTTTTATGAGAGAAGCATATTTTCATTGAAAATAAAGACTGATCTCTCTGAGGAGTGCCAGGAGAAGAGAGTATTTACAGAAAGAAATAAAGTTAGAAAGAGCAAAACAAATATTCTAGCTCATTATAAGAATGTTGTGGGGGGGTTTTTTACACTTTTTTAGATTAGAGATTTACAAATCATGATCTTAATTTATCTTAATATTTGTATAACTTTGACTCTTGGCTAAAAATGATTTTAAAAAGGGCAAGTGTTGAGTAGATAGAACATTTAGGAAGCTATTACATTAATTCATATAATAAATATTTGTAGCTAGGAGCAAGGTGATAGCAATAAAAGTGGCTCTAAAAACTATAGAGTGTGATAAAAAAGTATGTCAATATGAAATGAAGGGAATAGTAGCAATGATAAATCTATAGTTTTCTTTTAGAAAATGAATAGAAAGTTAGGATAACTATTTACTAAAATGTAATAAATAGTCAAAGAGTAAGCTTGTGTGTGGAAGATCAACAGTTCTGTTTTTGATTAAAGGTGTCTTTTTTACATTAGGGTGTAGTAGTAGTGTAAAAAGCCTTGAATTTATAGTAAATTTCTTAAAATTATGTAATAAGTACAACAGTAGACTTAGAAACTTGGTTTATCATCATAAAAATGACACTTAAAGCCATAAGACTGCATGATATCAATAAGAACTGCACGAACCCTTCTTTGGCACTTGCTCAAGCATTTAGACATTACAGATCTAGGATGTGATCATGTGAATGGTGGCTGACATGAAACACCAAGATTAGAGTAAATATATCAAGAAACTGAGAGCAGGGCTTTGGAGTCATTGTCTATGTGGATATTAAATTTACCAAAAATTATAATAAGAGTTGAACAAATTTGTAATAATTCAGTAGTTAAAGTTTTCAAGGAATGGTGGTGGCTAGGTCTGTAGTCTATAGATGAGAGGAATGCGGAGGTGCTACTGCAAATCATTCTTACCTTCTTTCTAACATGTCTGGTCATCTGTTCTATAGCTCACGTGTTCTTTGGTTTCTCCTATAAGGGAGATCACTAGCTAGTATGCTTTGTCTCCTTTACTGATAAAATTTTGCATGCAATTTTATGCTTCCATAAGTTATAAAATATAAAACTGGGTATAAATAGATTAAGCATTAGCAGATACTTTTTACCAATAAATATAAACCATTAATATGCTTTCTTAACAATATTCATATTTTTCTAATTTAAATGACTGCTTAACCAAAAAAAATCTTAATCATAACAATATCAACTAATCATTGAGATTTACAAATATATTCTATCAATAGTAAGTGTAAGAGTGTATGCATTAATGTACTATCTTACCAATAACACTATTGTTATTGGCAAATTAGAGGGATAAGATTCTAAAGTATCCTCAAACTCCTTTATTGTTTTACTGTGGGAGAGTGAACCCTATATGTGGTTTCAGTTACATGGAGACATTTTGCAGCATGGAAAAGAAAATATATTTGCTTTCTGCTGGCAGTGATATCTAATCATAGCTCAGACGATTTAGTATGTTGGAGTAGAAAGAAGGCATTGAAGTAAATATTATGTTCTTTTGACATTAAATAGACAAATGAAACTTCTGAGGAGAAAACTCCAAAAATAAAATTCACATTTAAGCAAGATGGCAATTTTTCAAAGAACAAACATCTAAATCTGAATATATTCACATAGATGACAACAAACAAAAGCAAACCATAATGAAAAAATATCAAAGAAATGTCTCTAGCCTCAAAGTTTAAAACAGAGATCAGACTGACAAAATATCAAGATTTCCTCCAACATGTACATAGGCACACAGTATTACTTTATTTTTATGGAAACAAGCGTGGTAATTGTTTCACAGCTCTGTAAATATACTAAAATCATAGAACTGCATATGTCGAACAGGTGAACCTTATAGTATGCAAATTGAATAAAACTGATTAAAATATACATATGTATATATAAGTGCATGAACCTGTATATATGTATGTGCACGTGTGAATATATGAATACATAATAACCCATCTCAAAATCCCAATATATGACCAAAAACATTCAGAATAATCTTAGTGAAAAGATACCAAAATGAAGACACTGATGTGAACAGACTACCTTTGCAAAGGGATTTAACGACAAAAAACATATATGCACACACACACGAAGTTAATCTACACAGCTGATGCCCTACTGCTGCTTAATGTAGCCTAAAAAGTAAATAAATAAAAATAAAGACAAAGAAACAGACCTGAAAAAAAACCTGAAAATTAATTTTGACCACATTCGACTTCTTTGCCTATAGAAGCAGAAAACTGTAAAGTTCAGGAAGACAATATAGAATGGCAGTTGGATTCATTCTATTGCAATTTTGAAATATGAAGAAACACCATTCAGGTAAAATTATGGCACAGAATATTTAAAGGGTAATGAGCCTTAAAGACATAGGAGGGAAAAGGGAGATCTGATGTAGAATGCCTTAGTTCTTCCATGGTGCATCCATGCTGTAGTCCCCATTCCCGCATCGATGTTTATTTTCCTAGTTGTTCATACTGGAAGTATTAAAATCATTTTAGACACATTAATGTTTCTCAAATGTGTATCCTATTATAAAAAACAGATTTTCCTTGAAGATAATAAACCCAAATTTAGAGTCCTTTACTTATATGTCTTCCCCTAGTTTCTGAAAGAGATACTAGTCTCTTATCTAGTGCTATCAATTCATAGAGTATTTAAGACTATTTAGGGCCCATGCAAAGCTCTAACCCCCTAATATGTTATGGTACACATAAGAAAATTGTCTGATATAATATTTTCTAATTTAACAAGAACTATAAAAATACTCATAATATTAGCAATCAGCTATCAATAAAATTTTAATGAAATAACTTTGATAAACTATGACATAGGAAAGTCTATTCTGTTTTACTGTAAAAAATGAAATTATTAAATCACTGAAATATAAAAAGTTAAACAAATAAGACATGATGAAGAAAAACGAATTATTGAGATGTCAGGTAGTTAATTAAAATGTTTGTATGTTTGAGGTTTGCAATATTTTGGGGATTTTTCTGCTTTTTAAAATAATGATTTCATATTTTTTAAAATTTCTCCCTAAAGTGTTTTCCAACAAAATTTTGGCTTTTTAGTGACTCCTCCCAACATGTCTAACTTATTTTGTGGCTTCTTTTTTCACTTTGATTACTGATTCATCACTTGCCTCACTTGTTTCTTTCATATTCCCTCCTTCACACTGCTTCCAAAATGTTTTTGCATCATAAACATTTGATCGAAAGGGATCACAATTTACATCTATCCAATTTGATTTTCACATGCAGATCCAAAATATTGAGCACGATGTGGTCCTTCTTTGACGAGGTGTCTGTTAAAAAGTCTGGCCCATTTTTTAGTCAGGTTGCTTGTTTTCCTAACATTGAGTTTTAAGAGTTCTTTGTGTACTTTGGAGAATAGTCCTTTATTAGATATATCTTTTGCAAATATTTTCTCTCACTCTGTAGCTTATCTTCTCATCCTCTTGGCATTGTGTTTCATAGACCAGAATTGTTTTATTTTTAATTTTAAGTTCATCTTATTAATTTATTTAATACATTGTGTCTTTGGTGTTGTATTTTAAAATGCATCGCCATACCCTAGGTCATCTAGATTTCCTCTTATGTTATCTTCTAGGAGTTTTATAGGTTTGTTTTACTTTTAGGTTCATGATCCATTTTGAGTGAGTTTTTGTGAGAACTGTAAGATCTGGCCTAGATTTTTTTTTTTTTTTTGCATGTGAATATCTGGTCTTCCACAGATTTGTATTTTAAAGATGGGCCATTTCAATACTTCTATATGTTATAAATCATTTTGTCAAAGTCTTCCATAGTTGGCATTTTTTCTCTAGAAAGAATAACACTGTCCTTTTAAATTTTCAGGTAACATTTCAACAAATATATTTTTAAAGTGGTACAGAGAATGCAATGCACACATTGCTGTCAATATTCAAATCACAAATACAGAAATAGATCTATAGATATATGAGAATTGGAGAATATAAAACATTGAATAAAATTTCCAATCCTTAAAAGTATTTTTAAGAATAAATAATAATAAATATTTGAGTTTTACTTGTTTGATTTTTGTGTTGGTAAATGTTGTATAAAAATTGTCAAATGACTTGCATTTTTCTTTCTTGTTAAAAGCTTTCTCATGTGGAAAGTTGTCCTACATTGTGTCAAAAGAATAAGCTGTCAGATTGCTAATGTTTAATAAATTCTGAGAATAACTGCCATGTACTATACTAATTTGACCTTTTCAGAACTCTAAATTTGATTGGATGGACATTTCTCTCCTATTTAAAAACTCAAACCCCTGTTGGGAAGAGCTAGAATGACCATCTGTTGAAATTCAGAATACTGAAAAGGTTAAAGTACACAACCAAATGCTTCAGAGAATATTTCATAATTATTGTTTTCCATCTTATTTTCTGTCAAAAATTATGAGAACTTGAGATGATGGTATAAATTCAAATTTCATTATTTAGAAAAGAAAAACTAAAGTGAGAATGTTGTATCATTAAGTTATATTGAAGGCTAATATAAAAAACATGGATAGTCCTTCTGATATTTTAAATACATAAAAATGTTATATGAAACATACATTAACATATTAAAATATATAGAAATTAAATAAAGGAACAAGAAACTATTGTTGGTAAAAAGAAAATGAGAGGAGTGCACAAACAAGATATATAGGCATTTAAGTATATGCTAATGAATTCAACACAAAAGTACATTTGGAGACTCAGGGCTGACATTTTAATGCTAGACTAGGGACATGAAAAAAATATGCTTTTGAGACAGCAAAAGGGAAAAACTGGAAGTGAGCTATTTTATAAAATTAGGAAAATAGAAAAGCTTTGTGGAGAGAAGGAAGGAAGATAGAATGCAGGAAGGCAGGAAAAGAGCTAAAAGAATAAAAAATCTCTTGTCTGTCCAGGCAAAAAAGAGAGATCATGCCTCTGCCTGTGACTCAGGCCATGACCTGCATGGATAGAAATACAAATACACATCCGGGTTTAATGTAACATTTACTCTTACTAAATCTTTATGGGATCTAAGAGATATTATAATAAAGAAATAACAATAAGAATAGAGAAGAGCAACATTTAAAGGTGTTTGAAAGAATGTTCACAATTAAAAAATATATGATCTATTTGAGAATATAATGGTTAATCAAAATTATACAGATTTTAGTGATTGCAGAATATTAAACAGAAAGAAACTATTTTGAGATAAACAGAAGACAGACTGTCTATCAATAAGCAACAACAATACTAAGGACAGCGGTCTAATTTTGTCAGGTACATTAGAAGCCAGAAGAGAATGAGTCAATTATTTATCATTTATACCTATAACTGTAATCACAGAATTCAATAGGTTAATAATGTTTTTTATCTTGCTCTTTTTTCAGCAATCCCAAACTCATTTAAGGCAATACCACCCACCTATGATAAAAGGGATAAATCGAAAACATATATTTAAATAACTATTAATAATAACAAAGATATACACATAGCATTTACTTTTTAGTGCATAATGACAGAGCATATTTCTCAATGAAATGATATCAAATTTCATGCATCCTACTCATAATTTAATATGGGAATTACTTAAACATTTAAAAATTTTCTGAATCATATAAATACAACATGACCGTATAAATATATTTGCAATTATATTTCTCTAAATTTGGTTATTTGTTAGAAATTTCTGGTTGTTATAGGCAAGAAGAATTAAGAGCTAAACTAAAAATTCTTATCAGTTTAATATAGTTCTTACAGAATGTGAACAAATTTTTTCAAGTCAATTTATACAATAGCAAGAAATACACATGATAAAATTCATTAAAAATATTTTGCACAGTCTGCAAAGAGAGTTATATTTGCTTTAAAAATGGTATAAGATTGTGATCTGATATAATTCTAAATCTAAAAAGTTAAAAACTACATAAACAAGTCAATGTTAAGTACTTTAAATAAGTCAATAATCTGATTATTAATTTACTTGATTAATTAATTAATTTTTTTTCTACCTGCTATACATTTTCAGTTGTTAGAAAGTGTACATTTGTAATGCAATACAGATAATCCAGTAAGAATTAATCATCATTAAAAAATATCAGGCCATGAAGTTCCAACATACAATAGAATACTGTATAGAGTTTCTTCATTATTTTGTTATTTATGAGTCCTTCTGTAGCTCCAATTTTACCACTGAAATTATTTTTCTTCTGTGTGAAAAACTCAGTAAAATATTTCTTATAGTGCAGGTCTATAGTTGTTAAATGTTTTTCTTCCTTGGATGTCTGAAAAGTTGTTTTTTTTCTTTATTTTCCTCTCAATACTTTATAATTTTTGATACAATGTCACTGGCTCACATTATTTCTAATAAGAAATTAGCTGTCATTCTCACTCTCTTCCAATGTAATACATTGCCATCTCATCTCAATATTTTCAAAATTTTCTATACATTTTCTATCTAATTGAAAACATTTCAGCCCCATCACGAATTATCAAATATTTCTTTTTCTTTCTCTCTTCATATGGAAACCCACTTAAAAGCTTCAGTGTTGTCCCACTGGTCACTGAGTAACTTGAAATTTTTCAAAATTGTTTTTTTCTTTGTTTCAATATGGATAATTTCTGCTGTGACATTTGGACATGTGAAGTTTGTGATGAGTATTTGAACAGAAAAGTTAAGTAGGCAGTCAGAAATTTAAGACAGAAGTCTAGACAACAGATAGACATTTTATTGTGATCTGAATTTAGATGGTATTCAAAAACTGGTAGTGGATGATCATCAAGGGAATGAGTGAAAGAGTTGGATAGTGCACCCTGGAATGCTCCAAAAATAAGAGATTGGGAGTTCAATAGGAAGCTTCAGAGGAGCTTAATAAGGATCAATCAGTAAAGCAGGAGGAGAATTAAGAGTGTGTGGTGTGCCTTGGTGGGGAGTGTTTCCAAGGAAAACAGCAATCAGCTGAGTCCAAGGCCACTACAACACATAAGATGATACTGAGAATACATAACTGGAATGACGCACTTAGAAATTTTTAGTGACCCTGACAAGTGTAGATATGATGACGTGTCAGAGATGTAGACTGTAATGGCTATTGAAAAGATGAAAGAACAAAAATGGATACATACACACATATTTTCTTCCCATATATATTTTGTTTACATATATTGGAAAAATACAGTCATTCATTGGTATCTGCAGGGGTTGGTTCCAGAACCCTTTGGATGCCAAAAGCTGTGGATACTTAAGACCTTTATATAAAATGGTGCAGTATTTATGTATAACTTATGCACATTCTCCCATATACTTTAAATGATCTGTAAATTGTTTATACTATCAAATATAATGCAAATGCTATTAAATCATTGTTCTGTTACATTATTTAAGGAATAATGACAAGAAAAAATCTGTATGTTTACAGATGCAACTATCAAAGGCCTAACTAACTACACGGTACACATCAGCAACATAATTACAAAAAAAAAAAATGTTGATCCATAGTCCGTTAAATCCATGAATGTGAAACCTGCAGAAAAAGGGGGCTGATTGTATATACTAGACAGAATAATGATCCCCAAAAGATGTTGATGTCCTAATATCTGAAATCTGTGACTATGTTACCTTACATGTCAAAGGGACTTTGCTGATATGATTATGGATCTTCAAATGGGGAGATTCTCTTGGAATTATCTGAGTTAGCACAACAGAGTCATGGAAGGTATTATAAGAAAGGCAGGAGAATTAGGTCAAAGTAATCTGAAGATGCTATGCTGCTGGTTTTGAAGAGAGAGGAAGGAGACACAAAGCAAAGAAATGCAGGTCACATCTTTTAGCTGCAAAAAGCAAGGAAACATTCTATCCTAGAATCCCCAGTAGGATGCAGACCTACTAGCATCTTGGTTTTAGGTCAGTAAAACTCACCTCAAACTTCTGACCTTCTGACATGTAGAAATATAAAACGATAAATTTCTGTTGTTTTAAGCCACTAAATATAGGGTAATTTCTTTGCAAAAAAGTAGGAATTTTTTTTATTATATGCAATAATTATGTATATAATTCCTACAGTTTATTATTGTACTTAGTATATAAATTCTAAATATTATTATGCAAACTCTGATCTTTAATATCTAGTTCTTTGGCTTTCAGATATTAACTGAAACTTACTTGATGAAGTTCTCATTTGGGATTTAATGTCTATAATAGTTGTATACCATGTCCTACTATTTATATTAGCTACTAAGTTTTGAAAACTCCCACAGAGAACATTGTGTAAGACTTACAGATCCAAATCATTAATAATAATATGACTTAATGCATTTAAGATTTTGTTTCAGACATTCTAAGGGGCCATCCATTATAATGTGGCAAATTAAAGATATAAATATGGAACAATATTTCACTTACATAAAGAGACTCGATGGTCTGCAGGTCTCCCTAACAGTCTACACAGGGCAATGTGCCTATGTGCACCGCTCCTATGCCACACTAGAAAAAGACCCAGCTCCCCATGAAAGACAGATATAACAGTCACATTGACTGGGTGCCACATGAAGCACACTCTTCCAGCGAAAGGAAAAGAGCATTTTTAAAGTCTGAAAAAAAATGATAATTCCACAAAAGATGATAAGCCCAGCACAGGCTGTTAGGACTCTTTATTTCTTGGTTAGGCAGTGTTCCAGGCCTAAGATCCAGTCTTATGCTGCCAAGTAAGTTTGAAAGACTACATCACCTGAGACTCCTTTTCCCAACACACTTTATTTGCTTTGGGAAATTATTTTTACTTCATTAAAAAGAAAATTGGGACCATCAGAAAGAAATTTCAAATCTTCATATTTTACTACTAATTCAAAATTTTTTGTGCTATTATCTCCTATATTCTTCCCTTCAATTTGAATGGAAGAAGTAAAATTCTATGCATTCTCTTTCCCTCTATTCCCTCTGAGATATTACTCTTTTGTCTCTTTTTTCTTTATTACCTTTCCATTACACAACATTACAGATTGGAGTTATATCCACAATTTTCACCTTTCTTCACATCCAAATGATATTTGTCCACCTTTGACCCTCAGCCCTATCAACAAAATTCCAACATCTGAGAACATATTGATAGTGTTTGCATTAAATTCATTTTTGATGATAATTAATAAAGTAATTTATATGATTTGTTTTTATATTTTAACAACCTGTCCCATACACCTCACAGATAAATGCAAACACTGGCAATACAGTATCAGATCAATTAGACTGCCTGAGTAACAGACCTGACGCTTACTCTCAAAGTGGCAAGTCCATAACTCAACATTTCATCTGTTTTTATTCTTTTTTGTTGATCTAACCCAGGTGCCTGTTTATGTGTATATATAAAATGGCATACTGTTTCCATACATAACAAGTTTTTGAAAGGCAACTACAATTTTTAAAACCTCATGATCATTCGAAAGCCTGATAATAAACCATAGGACAAGTTTTTAGGGAATTAAAATATTCAAGTATTTGAACAAATGTTTTTGAAAGTGATGAGAAATTGTTGGCTAATTCTCTGAAATTCCATAATAATTACACCTGTGATTGAATGAATTAATGCAGCCTTACTGAAAACTGATTTTAACAGGTCCTAGGGTTCTAGTCTCAAACAATTTGTTTTGGGCCCAGACACCAGGTTAAAAATGTTGAGAAAACCCAAATGATTTCCTTTAATTGGCTGTGAGATGAATGGGTATATGTCCACTCATGTGAGCAGTAAGATTATTGTGATCATGTCAAATAAATAGACTGTACTTGAATTATTGGAGTCAATTCAATTTGCTCCATCATAATTATGTATATAATATCTGTAATACAGCAGACAGCTTAGAGTAAATTATCATTTTAGAATCTGTCCCTGATTTCATAACACATAATTTCAGAGAAATGCCCTCTAGGTATATACTAAGTGGCATGTGGTTTCATCTATTTCCAGAGGTAATTAGAAAAGAGATGTTTTTTAAAATTGGGAAAACAATTATCTGGGACACAGAATCCTTTTTTTAGCAATTGTATGGCTGACTGAATAACAGCAACAATAAAACTTTAGGACATGCTATTAAAAAAACAGGTAGTATGCATTAGCCATCTTTAATACATTTTTTGACATATTATATTAAAAACTCTTAGAACTTATTTGCTTTACTACATTTTCAAAATAATGGTGTTGTTCATTCAATATCTTACCACTGAATTTGTAATCACTATTTCATTGAAGAAATGCTGAGAAATAACCAATGTCACATTAAATGCTTTAAAAAAATGTATCACAATATTTTATATTGCAAATTTTTTGAAAAAATAAAATAACCACTCATTTTTAAATTGTGCTGTGTTAAAAGTCCACATTATTTATCTCTAAAGAGACTCAATATCTAAAATATACTTCATATACTTTAGAAAAATTAAAATTATAAAATTTGACTTAAAATTTTTAATGATAAAACATCATCATGAGGGATAATTGAATGTTAAACAGTATTTTAACTCTAGATATATATTATGAAAAATCAGCACTAAGAAACATCTTTCCAATTGCGTAAAGTGTCAGAAGTTTCTATTTTGTATGAGCAACAAAAGAACTATCATTTCTCTATCTTTATTAACTATTACTATGACTCTGGTCATCCTGTGCATAAGAAGCTTAGTTTTTAACCAATTTGGGGTATCATAAAAGGTATGAAGTATCAAGAATTGCAAGAACAACTTCATACTATTTGTGAATATTTTCTTCACAAGTTGTTAGCTTGAGAAATTGATTTTTCAGAAGACAAACTTCAAGAGGATAGAGATATTTTTTTGGAGGGTATATCTAGCATTTAGAAGAGTGTATAGTTAATGATAAGCATGCACTAAATATTTTTTAATAGATTTGAAAGGAAAAAATCACAAATCCATTGAGTTAATTTATAATTGTTATATGATTTAAAGCACAGAATTATAAATAACTTATACTTGTTGACATATATGCAATTAAACTGAGATGATTTTATAAATTACAAAGCAAAATAATCAATAAATGTATATATCTATTTATTCTATGTGACAGCTTATTTTTTAGAAGAAAATTTTTTAAAATATAAAGTTAAATATTGCATTAATATAAAGTGATCTGTTACTATCTCAAGATAAAATTCATTCTTAGATATAGAATTAAATATTTAAATGTTCACATTTATGTATTTTTATTTATTCATTTGATTGTCTTTTCTTTGAATAGCATCAGTGTACACAGTTCTCTAATTTTGATGGTCCACATGATTTAAGTGTGAAACAATCTATAATTCTGAAGGGAACACAATTTTGTGAAAAGTCTTTGTTGTTAAATATTATGCTCAATACTATTGAGCTGCTGGAAATTGATATATACATGTCAAGTTCTTATTACAACTTAATATATTATTATATATTTCATTATGTTCTTTTTATTTTTTCTCAATAGGCAAAAACTATTGAGTAAATTGTTTACATCACTGCCATTTTTTGAAATTGCTTCAGCTCAAAATGTATTGAAAATAAATCAATTTGTTGTCTCTGAAAATAAACTTCTATAGTAAGTTTTTACTATAGAAATATATCTTACCTGGTAAAATATTGTAATATAAGTATAATGTTTGAAAAAATAATTTATGGCAACATTACTTCAGCTGAATATGCTTATCTGTATATTAAAATTTATATTTTTTAGTTGATGGCATCAATAGGATTTTTAAATATTTTAATTTTGAAATATGATATGCATAAAATGCATTTAAAATGTTGATGTAAAAGAGAAATGATAAAATAAATACACTTGTATCATTATCAACCGATCAAGACAATTAAAGCTATGTGTGCTACACACTATCATATCTTCCTCCCTTTACACAATAAGTTTTACAGCAAATATTCATCAGTTCAATTCTTTTAAATGTGTATATAAATGAACCTTGATATATATATATATTTCTAAAATATTCTTTATTCATCATTTTTGACATGCATTCTCTTTAATAAATGTAGCTTTATATTATTACTTTTGATGGTCATACCCTATAATAATAATTTATTCATGTATTTAAATTTTTTGCTATTACAAATGAAACTATTACTGTGAACACAATTTAGTATTTCTGTAGGGTGTATAAAAGGAGTACAATAGCTTTATTTATATCATGAAAATGTTTAGACATTAACTAATGCCTTATTGTTTCCCAAAGTATTTTCTTCCTGAGTTCTAGGCTTACCAATATTATATAAAAGTTCTGGGTTTAGTATCCTTCCAACACTTGTTTTATTTTCTTGGAGTACTGAATCACATATCATTATGTGTGATTAATGTAGTTTTGTCCTATATTTATTATTGTCTATTGGGAAATTACATAGCCTTCTTTGGCTTTTATTTACTTGGATATGCATTTTCCTTTATTTTACTTTCAACAATCATTAGCTTGATATATAAGTATTCTTTAAAAGGCATATGACTAAATAGTTTTTTGTTTTATTAAGTTTGACATTCTATAACTTTGAACTAGAGAGTGAAGCCCAGTTGCCTTTATTGTAATTTTTTTCTTATTTTGTGCTCTTTGCTTTGCTTTTCTGTTTCTAGTTTCTTCTTGTCTTGCCTCTAATTTTTTGACTTGATATATTTTCCCCATTTTATTGTTTTTCTTCTTGATTTTTAGTCTTTTTCATTGCATTTATCTCCCAAATACATCAAATTCCCTATATATTCTGGCATTCAGGTCCCCAGAGATTGTTCTCTTTACCTTGAAACAGAAAGAATCAATATAGGATAAAGTAGCAAGGTTTAAGCAGAAACAGATAAATAGCAAACTTCAGACTAGGTAAATTTACTTTCTTACCTCAAATTATATTGTTGTTTTTTTTTTCTCCTTCTTTGACATAAAAAAAAACAAAAGAAGTAGTATCCATCATAGAAAGGAGAAAGTCATTAAAAGTATCAGAACAGGTTATAGAATTACTCCATATTAATTTCAATCGCGTTGTCCTCTCCAATTTTCTTCATTTGTCTTGATCTGCCTGTCTCAGTCTAACCTACCTGCTCCTGAGCACTAGTTCTTTCAAAATGCCGTTGAATAAGTTTCAGAAGTCAGTCAGATTTCTAACGGTCGAAATCCTCTGTGGCCTTTATATAGAAGCCTGGTAATTTCACAGCAGATTCAGATTTTTGTGATGGTGAACCACTTAAAAATGCAGTCCAGCCATGTTATTTAAAAACCACGATGAAAGAATCTTAAAGCGATTTATGCAACCAAGTTTCAAAGAAAAGAAACCTGAAATGAGTTTTTTTTTTTTATTCACCCCTCTAAACTAATCTATAATCTCTTAAAAAAAAAAAAAAAGGCAGCTAAGAGGCTGAGATATTTACTGAGCTTTGTTAAGACCTAGGAAAACAATGAGATGAGCATCTGAGTGTAGTAACTTCCAAGGTCAGAGTCCTTGGTAAATTGCTCCACAAAATTGTGCTTTTATTTGGACAAAATTAATATAGACAAGCTCTGCCAGAAAACAAAGCTGAACCTCAAAGTAAAGTAACAGGACAAAAACACTTACAAGGAAAACAAATGATAAATACAATTCTCATTAATCACACATATCAGGATTACATATTTAGACTCGTTCAAAATATTACAAATTAATTATAAGAAACAGTGAACATAGGATTGCTTAATATAGTATAAAACATGTAAAATATGGCAAAATAAAATTCCTACTAGCAGCATTTTTTTTTTCAGAAAATAAGAAAATGTTTAACAAAACAGGTGATTATCCTATGGATAAGTCCCATGAGGTCAGAAAGTTAGAATATATTACACACAAAAAATTGTCCAGAGACAAATCTTTAGCAAGTGTTGTTGCTGGAATTCAAACCCAGCAAACTGACTCTGAAGTCCCTTAGCTTAATTACTGTTCTGTCTCTTTTCTCACTAACACTGTGTTGAAGGAAGCATCGATTTTCCCTGCTCTAATGACCTTTCTCACTTCATTTGTCCTTTGGATTTTGAATGATATACTTGCAAATTTTGTCCTGGAGTAAATAAAATAATTGCATATTTCCAAGGCCCCTACTTTACTCAGCAAGTCATACATATAGTAGATTATTTTTGAACTCAGAAAACTACACTTTTCAGTCTTTATGAGTGAGATCTCATTGTACCATTACTTTAACATCATGATTTTCATCTCATCATTACCCTGGTTATGTACTTTGCCATGAATTTATTTGTTTACTCAAGTGTGCAAAAAAGACCATGGGATTTGCAAATGTGATGTAGTAAGCATCTGGTTCCATAACATCCCAGGAGTACACGCACCAAGTGAGCCAGGCCATTGCCTGCCCTAAATGGACAATGATGCTAATCCATCCCACAGCAGACTGCTCATTCTGGCTTTGAGGCAAGCTTCAATTCTAGCTTTCATGTTAGAAGGGTTGCAGCTGTACCTTCAGGTGGTCATTTTTTCTCTAGTAAATAAAGTTTAAAGAGGTCTCTTGGGATGGTCTCTCCCATTTACTATTCAAGGGTTATTACTCTTATAATGTGTATGTTCCATTAATGTAATATAACTTGATTTAAATATTGCTGAATATTTCTATTTTCATGTACTTTGATATGAAAATGTTTAAAATAATTTTGGTCTACATTAATGACCAAATTTTAGACCTATATATCTAATACACTATACTTGATTCCACTCTGCCAGATTAAATCATCTATGAATGCTGTTTCCATATGCCACCTTTATAACGTCTTTGGGGTCTTTTGGGGCTTTGTTGTACAGTTCATAGATGTTTATAATTATAATAACTTCTTGATTAATATCCTCTCTTATTATTAAATAACTTTCTTTCTTCAGTAATATATTTAAGCATATATTTAGCTATTAATCTTATTAGAAATACTTTTATGTGTTAACTTATTTTACTCTTGCCATTTTCAAGGTTTTATTTTTACCAACATTTTTTGCCTTTAATATGACTATGATGTGTCTCAGATAAATCTCTGAGTTTATTTTACTTGAAGGTTGTTGAGCTTCTTTGATATATAAAGTTTTTCAAGTACAGAAAGTTTTTGGCCATATGTCTTCAAATATTTTTTCTGTCCTTTTCATTTTCTCTTCTCCTTATGGAATTTCCATTATGCATATATTGGCATGCTTGATGGTGTACCAAATGTCAATAAGGTTCTGTTTATTTTCAATTTTTTCTCTTTATCTTCCTTAAACTATAAACTCTATTGATGTAGCTTCAAGTTGACTGATCGTCTCTTTTGCCAGCTCAAATATCTTGTTGCCTTTCCTGACTTGGTAAATTTCCATTTGGTCTTATTTATAATTTATATATTTTCTTTGATATTCCCTATTTATGAAATACTATTGTCATACATATCTTTTATTATTTATACATGATTTAATTTATTTTTTTAAATATAATTTTAATAGTTTCATCTATTAAAACAAAAATATGCGCTCTCTTAGGTACAATTCCTATTAGTTATTTTTATTCTGTTTTTATATTATACTTTACTATTTCTTTGTTCATCTGATAATTTTTGGCAAAAAACATATTTATTTCAGACAATATATTGTATCCGATGCATCCTATACCATGGTTTGCTTTTTTGGTTTTTACCCATGTTGTTAATGTTGCTCCTATTGTTGATTGTTACTGATTTTCCTGGAGTAATTCTTCAGATTCTGTATTCTCTATAGTATGCACTTACTGAGTTCTCTGATAGATTTTGAAAAACTCTTTGTCTGTTTATTTGTTTTTGTATTTTTAAGCCTAGCTTCCTAAGGATTATCCCATCTCAATATAGTTTAGTGATCTGGCAATGACTGGTTAAAAGGTCACCTTTTTTACTTTGACAGTACTTTTCTGTCCTTGTCAAAGGGATCTCTGTGGAAAGGTAGAGTTTCAAACTTCGACAGGTTTCAGGACAGCCTTATCTTTCACTTTTTGCTTCTGCACATCTCAAGATAACTCAGAGGTGAGTTACCAGAACCTTCTCTTTATTCAAGTCTTTCCTAAAAATACATGCAGCATGTCCCTTGCCCACAGACTTTTAAATTCTTCAGGAATATAGAGGAGTTTTGTTTAAGTTCCCTATGGTTGACTAGCTCTCCTTAATTTTCCTTTATATATTGGTCCAGGTTCTTATTTACTCCAATTAAAGTTGAGACCTTAGGAAGCTGATTTGTAGGGTACCAGGAGTAGTTTTCATTTCTTCCCTTGTTTGTTGTTTTATTTTTTCCTGAGCTGAACTCTGAATTAAATCAGATAGCCAGCATACCACAGAAATAGAGTTTGTCTGTTTACTTGTTTACCTGGGAGCTTCAAGTATGGACAAAAAGCCTGTGTTTGGGCTGGTTCTTTCACAAGGGTTCCAAAAGAGGTCAGTCTTTTCAGTTGATTGTAAGGCCAGAGGTTTTTCTGTCATACCAGAAATCAGTCTTTTCCCTTCATTATTAACAAGTATATACATTATTTTTTCTTCTAAGTTTTATACTATATATAAAGTTGATTATTCGATGATAAAAATTCAAACAAGATAAATTGTTGGTAAAACACAATAAAAGATGACAAGAAGAGGCTTCAAAGTACGCCTATGAGTGCCACACAATCTCTTTTATTAATCTATCTCTACCTTTATATTTGTATCTGTAGAGAGAATTATATTAAAATGTGTAAGAAAGTGATCTCCTATCAGGCATATATTTTAGACAGATAAAGGAAAAAATAAAAAACATTAAATGCAATTGCGAACAACAACAAAAAATATGATTATCAAGTTTCCTCCCACTTAAAGTCATGAGAGAACTTACATGCATAAATTTCAACTAATTATATAGGCTGTCAAAAATTCTTGGTTTCTCAGTATATGTGTGGGCAAGTGTTTTGAAGTGACCGCGAGTATTATGTTATCTTTAGCTGCCCCAATTATTTGAATCATTCTCTATATCCAGTCGCTAGCAAAACAGATGGCTTCGGTTACATTAACTAGGTGTTAGTTTTGTATAACTGAAAATATTATATTAAAAAAATCTTCCTGGTCAGTAAAATCTCTATATATTTGAGCTGCAGTGTCAAACCACGTATATTATTTTCAGATCTCTGTGTTAGCTCTATAGAACCATTTTTTTTATGCTGGACTCCTCCTAAGTATTGACTAGTATAAGTATGCATATCACTCTAGTATAAGTGTGATTCTTTTCTATTACGTTACATGTGCAGTTGAATCAAATCACATGAGACAAATCATTTGCACTGAATTGCAACAATCTTGTAGACTTATAGAATTTTAAATTCCTTTACTTATAGAATTATAGAATTATGCCAATCAAATTAGCCTTGTTAACTCAGTCATCATCTTTTTAAGGAATTTCCATATGCTCGTGAATAATTTTTAAGTATCATTGGTTAAAAAAAGTGATATAACTTCCAGCATTGTTATAATTTAAATAATATATTCTGAGATTATAGGATTCCATAGAGATGATTCTATGCAATGATTTCAATTTGCTAGGACTATTTATAATTTAAAAAGTGACATTTACTTAGAGTATATTATACTAGTTATCAACGGATTGATTCAGCTTTAAATTTGATCTTTCATCCACTCTTTGATGATGACGCTGGGCTTTGTAATATTTCTTTTTTGTATCCAGAAAAATGTTATCCTTATTGGTAGAGGGTAATGAAGGGACATTAAGAGAAGAAAGATATATATATATTTTTTTTTTCCTTCTTCAGTATGCTCACTTAGTTCTGCCCCTGTGTAGCCCTTTTCAGCAGTGATTCTCCAGCAGTAAGTGGCAACTTCTCATGAACAACTTTCTCCTCTTTTTCACAAAGTCTCTATTGGTAAGTGGCACCTCTATGTGAACATTTTAGAATTATAAATTCAATGAAACTTCTAAAAGAAGCTAATGAGTTCTATGGGTATCCCTGTTCCCCACCCAGATATTTTTCAGTGATAGTTTTTTGATGACTCAACATCCCCACCCCTTCCCTGCTCAAGAATCTTCTCGGTAACCTTTTGGCAAGCTAACCAGTTCCACTACTGACTTTTAAGGAAGTTAACAGTAATCCCCACAAGGAGTGTACTAGATACTTTGCCAGCATTCCAGAAGGCTGTTCTCTGTTTGCCATCTCACTGCACTATGGGCCAGCTCATGCTGAGGACAACCCAGCCAGCTTCTTAACCATCAGGTGGATTTTAACCATACCTTATCTAGTGAAGTCTGTATGCCAGCCTTGTAGAGATTTTTTTTTCTCCAAGATTCTCCTTTTCTTGGATACAACTCTTCAGATTTATGTCATTCTTTAAACATTTCTGTTCTTTTGACAATTTCCTATTATTTTAGTCCTCTGCTAAAAATAATTTATATTTATATTTTCCTAATCAAATTACTGTTTTGTTTCTATTTATGGAATTTCAATTAAAACATAATTGAAACTAGAAGTGGTTCCTAGAAAATTGACCCAAAGGATGTGGTTTGAGAATGTTTTGGTCATGGCATTTGGCTTGAGTGCAGTGCTGATCTCCCTGCCAATAGGAAATGGAATGCTAATAATCCATTATATCAGAATCAATCAAGCTATCGTGTGTGGTTCTTTGTGATGAGTGCCAACTAAAGTACATGCCTCGGGAGTCCAGAGGGTCATTGCATTTGACCTTTATGGCAATAATAATAACTATAAGACTGTGTTATAGAACAGACTCCTTTTAGTGCCCTTGAGTGCTAACAAGTTAAAAAAAAAAGCAGCAGCAGCAGCAGCTTAGGTCCATTAATTTTTCAGATCAAATTATGGTGAAACAACCAGAAATCTATCATGACAGCTCTAAAAGAATCTAGTATTTCTTGTAGACACAAGACTAATACTGCTGAAAACAAATCACTAAGTCTAATCTTGAATGTTATAGAATTAAACTATAGTTGAATTCACAGTCACACCAAATTTCTCGCATGAAATGAAGGGCACTGCTTGGTAAAATCTGGATCCTGAAAGCTGGAATGGAGACATGGGGTTCTGCTCAGATAAAGCTGACCCTGTGAACTACCAAGTTACCCTGAGGGTCACTGATCACTGGAAGTAGTTTGGCTTCCAGTGCCTGAGATGAGCTTTCCCCTGCTTGAAAATCCTGTGATAACCTCAGTTAGATCAGATGTCTTGAAAGAGAATAACAGTTTCTCTTAAGACCCACCACACACATATTCTGATGCCACTATATCCATGAACAGGGCAAGCTTTACAATACAAGTGACAACACTTGGCCACCAAAACAGTATCACTTACACCATAAAGGGAAGCAGGGATGAAGTGTCAGTTTGTATGATTTGGCTCACAGGTATCTTTATTGTTGGCTGATTTACCACAGTGTCCCTACGTATGAAATACACGGTGTACTAGAGTAATACTACATATATACCAAATATATCTGTGCGCGCACACACACACACACACACACACACACACACACACATACACACACACACACCAAATAACAGAAAAAGTTCTAGCAGCCAAGAAACCTAGCTTGAGTCACTATCATAGAAAGTTGTAGCTTCCTAACCAGCTTTCAGACCTGAGTAAATTCACAGATTGAGAGAATCTTGAAAGGAGGAGAAATTGGGTCTTCTTGAAACAGGAACCTGTACTTTTGCCACAAATTCACACTATAAATCTTACCTCAAGCTTTCCCCAAAGGGACTTGCAGAAGAGTGACAGTGCACTGGGAAAAGAGAGATATTCAGAAGTCTGTGGCAGTTACTAAACACTAGCTCTGAATTAAAATTGATACTTGGGGACAGAAAATGTACTATGATTCATCAGCCAGAATAGCTTATGAAGACTCAATTAGTGAAAGTCGTAAGATAAACTTCCAGAAAAGATAAGGTTTCTCTTACAGAGATCTTTACATGGTCCTAACTCCTCAGATAATACGTAAGTCTGGAAATAAAGGGAAGGAATCAGAAGTGACTTCTCTCAATATTATATCTAACAATTTTGAAGGATTTTTTGTCCTTCTGTTCCAGTACCATTGAGCTTTGCTTTGCTGTTTGAATGTCTTAGTATCCACAGAGAGAATTCTTCCATTAGTGGACACAATAAGAATTCTACTGAATTGTAAGATGATACCTAGCCATTTCTGGCTCCTTAAGCAAGGAATCCAACATACAGAAAAACGAGTGTCTCTCCTGGCTGGAGTGATGGATTCTGATTATAGAGAAAGAAGAGTAAAAAAAACACTATGACTATTGGGATTGTGTGTCTTTTAAGTTTGAGTAAATAATGAAAATGTCTTTATTTGCAAGAAATGTAACTATATCTTTTCAGGGGGAAATATAGAGTTGTTTGTTTCTCTATGAAAGTTTAAATATGAGTAGAATGGTGCATATGAAAGCTAGATAATTGAATAGCCAAAGGGGCTATGTTAGTTATTGATTTGTTGCCTTCCTGCTCTGTGATAATAGTTGGGCCTTGTAAGTATTACTTTGCCATCCAGTACAGTATTAAGCCTTGTTAGTAAAGGATTTTCTCTTACTCGTTATAGTAGATGTGCTGCTCTAGTGTGCTCTTACAAAGTGTGCCGTTATCTAGCAATAGCCTGGTGGCTAGCACCAAAAGGCACCTCTCAATATTCTCTGAGCACATGCTTCTCCGAGACCTGAATGGCTTCCAGAGGTAACAGTGACTTTAGCATGAAAGGCTTTGGACCAACCAGGAGATCAGTGGCACCCCTAACTAGCGTTCCACATTTCCCAAATGACTATTTCCTTGTGAGTTGACACCCACCCCCACTTGAAACCCTGAGAACTTCTGGTGAGTTTAGCCAGTGCTGTCAGCCAGCTCTCCAGCAAACCTATAGCAAACACACAGGCAGCTGCTAGCAAATCTTATTATCCCAGCAGGTGTTGCTACACCTGCCAGCCTTCGGCTCTGGCCTAAAACAGAAAAAAAAAAAAAAAAAAAAAAAAAAAAAAAAAAAAAAAAAAAAAAA
The DNA here is from genome assembly GCA_004027375.1 of Macroglossus sobrinus. Taxonomy (NCBI): domain Eukaryota; kingdom Metazoa; phylum Chordata; class Mammalia; order Chiroptera; family Pteropodidae; genus Macroglossus; species Macroglossus sobrinus. The sequence goes on along the minus strand of PVKZ01001744.1, from coordinate 213,659 downwards.
AAAAAAAAAAAAAAAAAGAAAGAAAGAAAGAAAGAAAACAAAAAAAAGGTTTCTACCTTTCTACGGGCTTCAACCTCCCTTTTCAAAAAATCCAGATCTGAAACCCAGCATTGCTGAGGATTCTTTCTTATGTCCACCTAATGTATCCTTTAGCATTCTCTCCCCTTCTCTCTCTCTCTCTTCCCCGCCCTCTTTACCACTTAAGCAATTCCTGTTATTCTAATCTCTTTAATAACTCTTATTATTAAATTTTCCTTGTTCAAATTAAAGGGCACTTTATCTTTATTGGAGCCTAAATTATATGTGTGTGTGTGTGTGTGTGTGTACACACATATATACATACGCATACCCACACACACATATTAAACATTTTGCAGAATTTACTAGCAAATAACTGATTGTGTAGATGATAAATGACATTACATCAATAACATGAAACTCAAACCATGTTCACACTAGAACATAGAACATATTGTAGAAAGTGTTCTGTGTAGTTTACTCAATTTACTTTATTTTAAATGTCCAAGGTAAATTTAACCCATGTTGCTGGGAGTATGGACATAAGGGATTACAAATTTAAGGTCTGATTACATGCAGTGTTAAATGATAGCAGGAGTGACTAACATTAAATTGTGAATGCATGATATAAATTTATAATACATTTAGAAAGTAGAAGTATAGCAAATATTTCATACCATTTTAGCTACTTCAAAGCAAAAGAGGAAAATGATAAACATTATTTTTTTGCTCAGAGCATGGAATATCATGCTATATTACATAGAAAATATTAATATGTCTGTATAAAATAAAATGCCGCTTGATATCTCATGGCAATAAGATTTTTAAGTAAAAGCTTTATAAAATTTCTCTAAGTGTCTTCACCCCTTACTTGAGTGAGCAACTTTGACAAAGGTTAAGTTTGATTTTCCAAGTTTTTGGTTATAAGATTAATTTTTCATACTTGGTACAACTGAAGAAACTTAGGCTCATGATCATAAGTCATGTTCTGCCGTATATCAATCACTGTTTAAGCTCTTTCCATAATGACTGGTTAAAATGACTCCACCATCAGTACATTTTGAATTTTACGCAAGGCAACTGCAATGGAAAAATCTTTTAAAAATACTCAAGTTCACACAAAATAAAGATGTTTAAACATTTAAAATAACATTAAATGTTATTAGTGCATGAGCAACAGGCCTTTACATTCTTGATCGATTATTTGATTTGGGCCCTTACTGATAAGAGGACATGACCTTGGTCAAGGTGACTCCTTGGTCAAGCAGGTTACCAAATAATACCAGGGGAAGGATGTTCTTAGGCAGCAGTCTCAGAACTGAGAATAGTAAGTCCTTCATCCTTGAAGGTACATGTGGGTGACGCATCACAGTATCTTCACCGTGGGTAAAGGCTGAAGTGTCCTGCTACGGTTGACACTTAGGATACTTTTCTCCATGACATGGGCAATCATCCTTCCTCGTGGATGGTTCTAGACACAAACAGCAAAGCCCTCTCTTTCACAAATTCTACAATTATAACTTCTGACATTAAGTCCACATTTATGACCTCTTCCTGTACCAGTGTTTTGTGCATGTCTGTGAGTGACATGCAAATGTTTGGGGCGTGTTTTTTGACCTATGTAGCAGGTCCTTCAGATACTTATGTAGTATCTCCAGGTGTGGATTGATGTAGCTCTCTGCTTTAGCTAATTATTATTTAAAAATGCAATATGCAGATGATGTACTATTTAATTGCACACTCAAAACCTATATAATTTTATTAACTAATTTCACACCAATGAGTTTAATTAAAAATTTTAAAAATGTTTCAGAATCTGTTTTTATTTTGAACTTCAATGTATTGTTACCTTTTTTCTCCTTTTAATGAGTCCAGTATCTACCCTTCATATTTCTAGAGCTATTATCTAATTATTTAATTTTAATTTATATCCTAACATCTCATTTATATATTTTTGTTAGCTTCAGAACTTATAATGAAAGGAGGTGCCTGCAACAGGTCGACCGTCATAAACTAGAGGATGTGGCAGATACTTTCACATGCCTGTTCATGTATTACTTATGAAGTTAAATATGCATACATATCAATGTTTTTAAGAGTAATTTTTAAATCTTCAGCCTTCATTCTCTAAGGCTATTTTCGCATTATTTTGTAATTCCTGAGCTTCACAATTCAGTGACTTTTAATCTATAGGCATACATTTTAAAACTCAGCAAGTACTTGTCATAAAACAGTCTGTCTAAAAGCATAAGTAATAATTTTCTTACACCTTTCTCTTTACTCTAACTTTCATAATTTATTTAGTACCCTTCATAAATATTATTTAATTCTTTATTATTTTTGAATGCCAAATAACTACAATTTAGCTTTGTTTCTATTCTATAATATTTTGCTAAATTAATACTGTATGTCAAAAGGGAATTTGTGTTATCCTTTAAGCAATTTACCTTTATATCTTCTTATCTCTTTATGATTATATCTATCATCCTCATTTTGAGAGCAAAGGATTAGAATTACTCACTTTGAAATCCATGTCATTTCCTGTTTCCAACATTTTTAAATAATTTGCTCTTAATGTTATATCTTTTATTTTTAATATTATCTTGCTATTCTGTGAAACTTAAAGTAGAAAATAGCAAACCTGTATATATTACTTTAATTTGTAGAATTTATATAAAACTCAAATTTAATAGAGTTTTAGTTAATCAATGTAATCCTTAGTAAATGCCAGTTTGAATATTGAATTTACATAGTGGGAATTAAGACAGAAATTGTAAATAATAAGTAAAACAATAAAAAAGCCATAAAAACTGTTGTTGATAATGTTAGGCAAAAATATCATTCTTGTCATTTTTTTTCATAACATAATTAGTATTATCACTACTTCGAAAACTATCTTAATGAGCATTTTGCTTTATAATTTTTATCAGAACATTTCTTTTCAGAATATATATTTATCCATTTGCTGAATGAAAGTGCTCTCCTAGTGTGCTCAAGGCATGAGAGTAGATGCTGAGATGTTTAAAAGTAATGACTTAAGATATAGTTAGGGATCTTAAGAACTATACACGCGTATAGTGGGTTGAAAAGGCAAGAGTTATGAAGAACAAACTCAGCAAGTAGTAAACAAAGCTAAAAGCCTAAGAATTAATTTTATATTGTGGATTAAAATATATATATATATTTTAAAGATATTTAGGACTTTAGTTACATAGAACAGACAATACAGAAATGGTGGTAATACAACCAACTTGCCCAAAGACATGTGGCAATGGAATCTACAAATATGAGGCATAAACACAGAACAGTGAAAAGAGTGATGTCTACACAATTCTCTGACCCACAAACACTGGCCATCTAAAATATGACTGTGGTCATACCGCCCTCTTAACTAAAATCACAAAATGGGCTCACATGAGCAAACGGGAATTCTCATGAGCAGGAGCTTGCCTGCCTTCAAAACCTTTTAGAACAATGAAAATATCTTGGAAGTCCACAGAGGTGATGGTCCCACAGCACTGCAAATGTAATAAATTACACCAAATTGTGTACACTTTAAAATGATTAACGTTTAATTTTGTTCTATAAATTTTACCTCAGTAAAAAAAATTAAATAAATTGCATACTCTTGTTTGGGCCCCAAGATGTCAAATGTCTGTGGCCAGTAAGTTCCTTACATGCCTTCTTTTCTTTCAGGCTATGACACTAAAATTTTTCAACAGTGATTCTCCTTCAAACAGTTACCTTTTACTTTATCATATGATGAAATCCCTTAACAAAACTTTGTAGGAAAATTCCTGGTACCTTAGGTGTTCATAAAATCTGTGTGTGCTCATAGTTAAAAAAAAAAGTTATATATATATATATATATATATATATATATATATATATATATATAATTATATATATAATATAAAATATATACATATATATTTTTCCAGTTATTTATTCTGCCAGATGAAGTCACAGGAGAAATGAGGTTTGTTATAGAGTAAATAGAAGACAAATGAGTTAATGTCTAGATTCAGCACACCAATGACTCCTATATTTTATATAGAAATAGAAAGCGAGCCATATAGGTATTTAAAATGTTCTAGTATATAGTGGATACAGCAATTCCATATACCTGTGAGTGATGGAGGGGGTCACTGAGTAGTTGAGGGCCGCTGTCCTACTGAGAGCCCTATAGAGAGGGGCAATGGAACAAATGTAAAGGCTAATAAGTGATCAGTCTTTATCCAAAAAAAAGGATGAAAAGCGTGTACTCAGAGGTCTGCAGGTCAAGCATGTTAACTGTGTTACCACTGTGGTGACATGAAATCCAGCTCATCCCAGAGTCACGTCAGGGGTGGTGTGGTGAACCTCGGTTCTTCCCCACAGATGCAGCAAAGCATTATAGGTGAGTGAGATTTAGAAGATTTATTGAGAGTACATTTTAGGAGACAGGCCATGCTAAGGAAGGCTACAGCCCTGTGGAATTTGGGAGGTGAAAAGAAAAGACAGAGTACGTTCCATGGGAGGAGCAGGTTTCAGCCAAGAGAGGGGCAACCATGCAGAAGTGGGAAGGTCTGTTTAAATTTGGGTCATGATGGGAGGTCCTAGATGATCACTATGTGAGGCCACCTTGACTGACAGTTGGTGGCTGTATAGCACGTTCCCTATTGGACATGTGCTTACTCAGAATTCAGTCTGTTATAAGTAGATTCATGAACTTCCAGGCATAGCCGTGGTGTAATGATGGTATGATGAGGCTGAGGTTGTAGGCAGTGTAGGGTAGTACTCTCTGCCCATGCATTTGTGGCTGATTAAGCCTTGGTGCTCTAGGATTTGGGGTAATATATAACCTTAAAAGAGACGTGTTTCTGGGAGGTCCTTAAGAAAGCTCTTCAAGGGAGATTTCTATGATTACAGAGATGGACCTATGCTCCTGTCCCACATGCCTGACAATCTGCCTAAGAAAAGAGGGCCCAAGGACTTTTCCTGAATCAAAAGATAGCAACTTAACTTTTCTCAGCATGCAAGAATGCAAACCTTCCCGATGGGACCTGCGCAGACTATTCTCACAATGTGGATTTAGGACTACATATAAGACAGAGCAAAGACCAGAGTTCAAACATCAGCATTACTCTCCAGTTACAAAGAAAATCAGACAAACCTCCTATTATTTATATGTACCTTATAAACAAAACAGAACAGGTACAAAACAATAATGGGACGTGTCTGAGAAACAGGTTTATAGTCCAAGAAAATGGAGGTTTTTAATAGGCAAAGAGAACAGAACAAGTTAATTAGTAAGGTAAAGTGACTTGAGGCGCAAGACACTTAAGCAAAAACTTAAAAAATGGCAATTTTTCTGTAATACTGAGTGTAAACTTGTCACTATATTATGTGTCTATATGCTATTAGTTTATATAATAACTTGTATTCTTCCTCAAATAGAGAAATCTATTTAAGTCAAATCTCCTTCAAATCATCATTAAAAGAAATAAAAAGTAGAAGAATCAGAAGGAAATTCATTGTCATGAAATCCAATTCCAAGATGTCATATCAGTTCCTTCTTCCCATGTTATAAAACATCCACGCAGTACTGGCATTCCTCAATCTCACAATCCTTGAATTTTTCTAAAAATTTACATGCTAGAGCGTCTCAGTCACACACAGGGCACATAGGATCTTCACCCTCAATGCATTACTTGCAACAATGATAAAATTCTCTTTTATCTCAAGATCAGTAATTGCGATGAAACTTTGCCTTACTTGTAAGCAATCTGTATTCCATAGAAACTAGGCCAACGGTCTCACAGATTTGAGCAATCCTGAATTACACTTCATTAGATTTTCTGAATCTGTGCTTAAACTCGCCCACACAACTTAACCTTGTGCCTCATCTTATCTCAACATTAAAAAAAAATATCTAATATTGAGGGCTTACCAGAGTCAAGTTTATCTTAAAGAATTTACATTATTTACTTATTTTTCAAAACATGTGTTTGAGGAATAAACATCACCTCCAACCTTGTATAGATGAAGAAACTGACTATTTGGAAGCGAAGTAGGGACTGGCATTGAATTCTAGGCAGAGAGGCTTCTAGCGCCATGAGTTTTGGTTTCCATAATGTACTACCAAGCAATGTCCTTTACAAGCAAAGGGATGTCTTCCTTCTCTTCCAGTCTAGACCCATTAATTCTCTAAAATTACACTAGTCTTCTCTGACTCCCTCAAAATAGCTATAAAATCATTTTTGTTGCCTTTTATATTTTGTTTCATTTTTACAAAGTATAAAATAAAACTATGACTGATTATGTAAAAGAAGAGATAATAGTGGGGATGATAAAGAGAATTTAGCTATAGTTATGGTAGGAATTATAAAATAAAAATTATGCAAGATTTAACTACAGTATTCAGTCCTCTCCCTGCCTCCCAAATACCTAAATATTCATCAAAAATTGAATATATAAAGTAGGCACGAGAAGGAATGATGTCAGCAAATGGAAGCAAAGGATTTTCCAGCGTTTGTGACCCCAGAAACATCAATTAGAACGACTTGATTGGAGCAACAATACTTTGACAAGAGCCAAGGATTCCAGGTGAGAGAGAACAGCACCTGGCTGAAGCCCAGAAACAATAAAAGCTGCATGGAGGAAATCATTAGCTTAGCATTACCCCCATCATCTGTCCCCCAAGTCCAGGCAAGCCAGCCCAAAGACAGACACCTAATCCGTGAGACTAGGCCAGTAAAGTGTGAACTCAACTTCACAGGCGTCCCCAGAGCCAGCTCACCGAGTAACCAGACAGACTCTATGGCTCTAGATGGCTCCCAAGGAGCTACCGCGAACCCAGACCCTGTCCTACCTTGCCCACCAGCCAGCTCCGTGTCAAGATGCTCCTACAAACCCAGGCCTTGCGCTCATCCATGCCTCTGCAACTCCAGAAGCTCCAGGGGGCCTATGCGGCCCCTGGCAGCTTTTGTGACACTAGGCTCCCAGCCAGCCGCGAGAACCCAGCCATCCCAGATCCACTACAGCGCTTGCCAACTCCCCTGGCCACAGGTGACTCCCATGACCCCAGGTTCCCAGCGTGCTCCAGCTATCCCAGGCCGCCGCCCCTTCCCCCTTCCCCGGGTCCGGGCAGGCTTCTGCTTCTGGGCCACCGCGACTCACGGCTCCCAGCTCACCTCAGTGCCTGCTGACTCCTCTGGTCTGATGGCTGCCACAGCCTGGGTGGACCTTTGGCACCACGCTCCCATTGGCCCCGGCAACCCCAGGCTTCCGACCAGGCGGGCGACAGCGACCCCAGGCCCTCGGCTCACTGCAGCACCAGCCAGGTCCAGGGCTCCAGGCCCAGGCACATCCCCCGGCCAAACTGTCGCCACCCCACGCTCCCAGGCTGCCCAAAAGCCAGGCCAGCCCTGTGGCCCCGGCCTCAAGTCTGGGTCCCAGGGCACGGGGTCGCAGCCTGCCCCAGTGCCGGTGCCAATGCAGATCGAACATCCGGGGCAACAGCGAGGCCCCAGGGTGACCCTCCTGTGCCCGGCACTAGACTTGCTGACCTGTAGCCGCCCTCCGTGACCCTAGTCTCTAGGGCAACTCCCGCCAAACCGGACACCAAGCTTGCCCCAGTGCTCCCCAGAAGCTGGTCGGCTCCTGTGGACACAGAATCCAGGTCCCTCGGCAGATATAACTGCTAAAGGTAAGTTAGAATCGAATTCATAGTATACTCTAATATTGTTATATGGCAATGTGTTCATCACTTAACTCTGGTATAAAGATTTAAAGGACAAAAGCATTAAAAATAACTATTGCTAGAGTAATTTGTTAATAGACACACACCATAAAAAAAGGGGTAATTTATGACATTGAAAAAATAAAATAAGAAGGAAAGGAGTAAGGGTAGAATTTTTGAATGAGATGGAAGTTAAATTGTTATCAGGTTAAAATATTAAGAAGATAATTAACGTAAGCTTCATGATAACGGGAAAAAAAAAACGTACAATAGATACCCAGAAGATAAAGAAATCAAAGCATCCTGGAAGCTTTGTAGACACTTGTAGCTGCAGAAGTTAAAGGGTGTATGCATGTTTATAATATTGTTTATAATATAAATCATCGAAAATAGGAAAATGGATAAAAAATTGCACCTATAATAAAATTTCATAATTCGAATTAATAATTTTGATAAAAATCTGTACTAATACTAATTTGAGAAATGTAATTTTGATCCATAAAAACACACTCCCTAATTACATGTTTATATAGCACATATGGAAATATAAAAATCACTAATAATACCAAATTACTTTCTGAGTTGTGTGTATATATGTGGTGTGTGTGTGTGTGTGTGTGTAAAATGCAAAGGTAAAAATTCATTTGAAATGACAAAACTACACTTATATAAGTATAGTATAATAAGGGAAGAAAAAGAAAGGAACAGGTACAGGGTTAAATTGAACTTAATTTCTTCTATAAAGTTTCACTTTCTATTAAAAAAATATCCAGCTCAAATAATAAAAACCTGAAAAAATTATGGCTCTTATTTGTGGTTATGTAAGTGAGTGCAGTTGATTTCTGTATTCCAGAGACTAGTATCACATTAATAGGCTAGTATTACATGTGAGTTTTGTTCTGTCAATGAAAGTTTAACATAGTAAATGCTTAAACTTTGTGGTGAATTTCTTTATATATAAAATGGAGGACTTAACTCATATAAGAAATAATACCTTTTTTTTTTTTTTACTATATCTATACCTTTTTTACCGTTCTACTGTGAACATAAGTCCAAAATAGGACAACTGAATATTTATAATACAACTATATCTCACCTTTATTATATAGATCTTTTCCTGGTTATTCATAGAGCCAGCAGCTATACATTTAAAATCCTATTTCATATTAGGTTGTAGCTCCTATTGAAGAAAATCAGTGGATATTGCTTTAGTGCACAAAACACATCTGTATTTCAATATGTAGCAAAGAATCAATTATATCTTACATCTGCAAAAATGTTGCTTTTAAAGAATGTCTTGGACTAGAAGCTACTATATGTCACTTTAGAGAAAACAAAATATAAAATGAGAGTATAAATGGATATGCTACTTAATGCATTGTAGTCTTGCTTTGATATGTATGGAGTCTCTACTAAGTTTGAGAATGTAAGAAGACTGGATTTTCTTTCTCTGGGGAAAGATTTATATAACCCATAGTAAACTCAAGCTGGTTTAGAATATTAAGTAATAATACTTAGAGAAAAAAGTCTTTAGCTTGTACATAAGTACTAAGCTTTTTTTTTTTTTAATCATAGAGGCATTCATCAAGGCTAAGACTAAATTAATTTCATTATCTAGTGGGATATTTAAATTTATGTGTTGACTTGGCTGGGTCATGGTTCCCAGCTATTGGCCAAACATCTCAGAGATGTTTCTATGAGAGTGTTTTGCATGAGATTAACTTTTAAATTGGTGGACTATAAGTGAAGCACATTGCTCTCCATAGGTGGGCCTCATTAAATCAGTAGAAGGCTCGTATTGAAAAAAATGACTAATTTTCCTCTAGCAAGATGGAAATCTGCAGAAGACAACCTTTGGACTTAATTGTAGCTAGGCTCCAAAGCTTTCCAGCCCACCTGCAGATCTTTGAATCTCCAACTTCCCTAATCACATGAGACGATTTCTTACATATTTTTCTATGTATACAGATCCTTTAAGCTCTGTGTGTTTTCTTTTCTGGAGAACCCTGACTTGCATATATTGTTAAGACTCAAATATGAAGTTGTTTTTAAAGCATTGCAACATAAAGATGCAAATTAAGACCCACCAACTTATAAAGAAATTTCTTAAAAATCATTAAGATTCTTTATCATACGGAAAATAAAAGTTCTGCTACTTTGATTTTTCTATAGCACTTATGCTCAATAGCACTTTTGTCTCTTCTACTAAGTTCCAATGGTAGATTCTAGAACAAAAGCAGGGAAGAGCACCTTCACAACATCAGATACATCCCCCCACCCCTCACCCCGCCACTGCCAGAGTTCTCTCAGACTTGTCAAAACTTGAAGCACAGCTTGACTTTTGTACCACCCGCTGTGGTCTATCATCATGAGTGTAGTGCACAAAGAAATGACCATCTTTATGAGGCAAAGATATTCAAGAGTAACTATGCTACCCTGGCAATTTAGTACCTCTCTCTAAAGATGTAATGGACCACAGCTAGAATGTGATCATTCCTCTTCCTTCCTCCTTCCCTCCCTCCCTTCCTTCTTTTCTTCCTTCCTTCTTCCCTTTCTTCTTACCTTTGAATGTATTTATTTTAAAAATTTATTTCTAACTGGATGATTCATGCATGTATGCAGGCCCCATTTAAAATATTTTTAAATATTTACATATAATCTACAGTTACATGTGTAGTTATTTTTCTAGTGTAGGGGGTGACAAAAGTGGAATATGTTGGTTGAAAAATATAGACACTTCCTATTGCTTCTAAAGAGGCTTTTCCAGTTTATATTCATATCAACTATATGCGTAATTCCTGTTTTCCTCATACTCTAATGAGCATTGGATCTTAACAGCTACTTAAAATGTGTCCAACTGGTGTGTAAACTATACTGGTGCATACCTTATAGTTATAAATTTTATTTTCCAAGATACTACAGAATTCCCTACTGATTTAAAAAGGCAACCTAATTAAATTAGAAAAGCTACTAGTCTTTTCACTGAAATAGTTTATACTTTTGGCAAATATTTCCCTTTCACTTGTCATTTTCTCTATCTATGATTATATATTTCATTGGCAAAAATCAATCATTAAAATTTTAAATATCTCCTACTCTCATAGAGCTCAAATTTTAATGAAAGAGCCAGACAATGAATATGCAACATGTCAGAGATGGATAAGGACTATGAGAAAAGATAAAACAGAAATAAAGTATGATTTGATATGAAATGTGGAGATTTAGCTGGGTAGTGCTCTATTATAAAGGGTTCTCATTGAAGGCCTCCATGATCAGATTAAATTTCAGGAGAAATTTGAAGAAAGTGAAAGTGATCTAGATGTAGAATCCTATCGTTATCAAGTAGAAAGGATTGCAGGTTGAATTTAGAGTATAGGTAAAGGTCCTAAGGTAAGATAATTCTTGATGCATTTGAGCGACAGAAAAATAAGGAAATGTTACCATTGGGGCCGATCGCAGTTTGGTGTCACCCCAACAGCAGGGGGGATGGAGAGGGATGACAGTGGCACAGATGTATAGTTAGCATTTGTCCTCTGTTCTTTCTCATGGATGCAGTGAAGAATCACAGATCAGTGAGATTAAGAAAAGATTTCTTAAAAGTTTATTTTAGTATATTATATTTATATTGTAAAATATTATATTGTAAAAGTGTATTTCAGAAAGACAAAGAATGCCCCAAGGAGGCACATGGTCCCACTGAAGAACACCACAAGAACTAACACAAAGGGTCCACAAAAAGGCCAGAAGAGGCCACAAAAGGACCCAGAAGTGAGAATGTCTACATTGTTTGGGCCATGACTGGTAGTTCCAAAAGCATTCCTAGGTGATTGGCAAGTGAAGTCATTTTGATTGACACCTGGCTATTATATAACACTTTACCTAGTGCAAATATGCATACCAAGAATTCAGTCTGTTACGATTAGATTCATGAACTTCCAGGCATAGTATTATAATGAAGCTTAAATTGTGGGCAAATTAGGGTAGTACCTTCTGCATAGGTGTCTATAGCTGGATTAGGCCAGCTGACCCTCTTGCCCCTTGTCTCTGGGGATGCAGAAGGGATTCTCTAACTACCAATAGGATGTTCTTTGGGTGGTCTTTGGGCTGGGCTCCTATTCTTTTGTTGCCACCTTCCCTCACCCCTGTTGCTCATGTCTGACTAGCTACTAACAGAAGGTTTATGACAGTAAGAGTAACAATGTAGAAGGTAGAAGTGGAATTTAATGAAGAAGTTGCTTTTTTGTTTGTTCATTTTTTAAATAAATAAATAAGTACAACCTGTTTAATGATGGAATAATCTAATGGAGAATCTGTGTAAAGAGAAAATTTATGGAAGAGAGGGACATTTTCTGGGGATACTTCTTGAATAGGTAAAAAGGAACAGGACTGAGTGCAAAAATGGACAAATTTGCCCTCACAGAGAGCACAGAGTCCCTTTGTGTTAACCAGAGAGGATGCTAATTCTGACTGAGGTATGTGGATACATGTCGTGGTCCACGACTGAGGTCATTTCATTTTAAGTGATTCTATACTGTCAGTGAAAAGGGAAGCAACGGTATTAGCTAACAGTAAGAAGGGGAAATGTACTGGGGATTCAAAGACACATAAGAGTATGAAAGAATGATTTAGGTGAGAAAATTGATGGAGAAAGAGAATGTAGTAAATTAGCACTGAGGGCCCAGTGTGTTAGTGGTTAGTAATTTAAAAATAAGAGTAGTCACTATGATAAAGTATTTTTCTCCAGTCAGAGTCCAAGGTCTGGAGGAGAAAGTTAGATTAATAAAAGCCTATAGCCTAATTGTTCTGAGTCTCACACTTCTATAAAATATAATTCGAGCATTTGAAACAGAGACCTTAAACATTATTTCCCTGTTTCTTCTACATTTCCTTAATTACAATATATTTTCTAAGGATCTTTTTAAAGCATTTCCTTTCAAATGAAGTCTCTTCTCCGTCCCCTATAATTTGCCAAATCGGTGGTTTCTCTGAGATTTGCTTGTACCTCTACATGACAATTCTTCAACGAAGCCTTTGTTATTATCTTGAAATCGATTGGCTATAAAACTAGAGGTTATAAAATCTTCCAGCACATGTACAAGAACCAGAAATCGATCATGGTCTTGAACAGGTTCCCACATGTAATGAGTTTAAATTTGGTTCTCAGGGGTGAGCAATATCACATTACCTCAAATTTTTAAATCAGATGAAACTGCTCTTCACTCCCACCCCTTGAATAACTGGCAAATGTACTTGTGTATTGACAAGCTGATCCCATCTGGTGTCTCTAACTATTGGAGATAGTTGTCAAGGAGAAGTGGTAGAGGATTACTCTTCCTAGTGATTCATTATGATGCAAATCATTTGTTCCTTCTGCCAAATACACTGATGCCAAACAGTGATCATCCAGCATTGCTCTGGGCAACTCAGAGCAGACTCTCACACAGGACTGTCCAACTTCAGACAGACTCGTTCAGTGAACCCTTTGCTGTTACCAGTTTATTCTCATCCTATGGAAATCTCACCTGCACTTTACAAGTTAAGGTCCAGTTACAGATGGGATGCAGGTTTTGTGTTTCTTATTATTTTTATTTTTTACCTCCTCTTTATAGATATTTTTATTAAATTTATTTGGATGCAATTGGTTAATAAAATTATATAGGTTTCAAGTGTTCAATTCAATAATATGTCATGTGTATATTACATTGTGTGTTTTCCACCCAAAGTTAAATTTTTTTCTATCACCATATATTTGACCCCTTTTACCCTTTTCTACTTCCCGGCCCCCTTTCCTCTGGTAAACATTAAACTTTTGTTCATGTCAATGAGTCATCATTTGTCTTGTTCATTTGTCACTTTTAGTTTTATATCTCACATATTTGTGTTTCTTGAACTTCATTCATTTGGAAGGGACCCTTTAAAATAAATGTGAAAATAAATCTAATTTATACATTTTAAAAAACTGCTAAATACCCTAATCATCATAAAATAAAAATATTGACTAATATTTGTGTTAGTTACTACCAAACACACTTCTAGAATAGTGCTTGTTGACACACTTTGGGTAACCTCTTCATATACAATTTTATTCTATTTTATATAGTGAGAATAAAATGCCACCAGAGATGTTATATTAGCAGGATTGATTAATTTATTGTTTTATTATGGTTAGTTAAGAAAACATTTTTTTCAGTTTTTGGTTTTTTTATTGGTGATATCATATGGCTTAAGATGATATCCTACAGCTTTTGGGAATATAAAGAACATCCTGCTTCACAGACAGACCTATTAACATTTTGTGGTAATGATACAGTTCTGTGCCCTGCAAACACAGGATTTTTTTCGTATATAAAATGATATAGAACAATGTATGTAGTTAGCCGCTTGTGTCCATGAACTCCCAACTGTGGATTGAAAATATTGTTTTCAATCCATGGTTGGTTGAATTTGTGGATGTCAAACCTGGAGATATACAGGGCCTACTGTATATTTACTGGGAAAAGAAAAAAAATGTGTAAGTGGGCCTGCACAGTTCAAACCTGTGTTATTCAAGGGTCAACTGCATACGTGAGGTATAATTGTATATCTTGAATCATCAAGTGTATTCCTGTCAAGGGAAATATTCTGTTGTGGCTAGAATGTTGAGGCAAAAATGAAAGTCAAATGTAACTTTAAAAGTTTGCATATCTGATAAGTTTGCCACAGACTGATTTCAATTCTAAACAATTATCATCTTGCTTTTTCTTCTTCTATCCATGTATTTTCAATGCTTCGTATCATAGAATACACAGTGTGACATGATCTTGAATCAGGCTCTGTTTTTTCACAATGTAGGTGAGTTTTAACAACAGGTGTTAGAATTTTGTGAGCCCATTATTTCAGCAGACAGATTTAAAAATATCACATAGAAGGACATGATTCTAATTCACATAAATGAATTCCACTAAACCTATAATAAATGCATCATCTACTTAATCTCCATTTTATCATTTATCAAAATGCAGATTCCATGTTATATCACCAGGCATACAGGGAAGTATGATGGAAGAGAATCATGGTGGAAAGAAGCAAATGTTTTAACTAAATATACTTAATATTTGTGTTTTTAAATAAATAATAACTATAACAAAAAAATCAAAAAGAGTGTTTTAGTATTTTAGCTTATCCAGGATAAAGTTAAAATCTCCTTGCTAAGCTTTTTGTCTACAGAAAATTTGTTCTAGCTGAATTGTTCTAATTTTAAAATCTTAAAATGTCATTTTAAAATTTCATTTCTTTGTGTTTTCTTGTTTATCTTTTAATTTTATGGTCACTTAAACCTCGTCAAATAATTTATATTTTATCAAAATTTATTTTGAAGCTAGATAGAACCACAATACAGTGAGATATTCTTCTCCTTTAAATATTTTCTACCATTAATAATTTAGTAATTATTTTTTTTACTATTTTATTTTTTGTGAATTTATGTTATCATGCTCTCTTTTGTAAACACTGGAAGTACAGTAGCTACCTTATAAGCCATCTCACACATAAAAATACAAAATTTCTACTATTAATCCCATATTCTTAATAAAAGCTATTTTTATAGTAAAAAGCTATTTTATAGTAATATGCAGTAAACAATAGTTGATTGTTAATCAAATCATTTTATATTTCTGACTGTTTATGTATTATTTGTTTTAATTGAAATATATTTGCTCTGTTAATTCTGCAAAAAATTAAAATGGTAAGTATGCTATAAATACATATAAAAAAGAAAAGATGTGCATTGAAAAAACACTTGGGACAGAATAATATAGATATATAATAGAATAGTATAAAAACAGTGTTTTGTTTGTTTGCTTTACAGTCAACAATACTAGGTTTAATTTTACCACCATCACTTAACTGGCAGTGTTATGCACAACAAGTAAATTAACTTACCTGTGGACAATTAGTCAACATCTCTAAAAATATATATTTTTTAGAATATATATTTCATAGCATTGCTTAGAGAATTAAAAGGAGGCTCACTTTCCATCTTCGAACAAAACTTCCCAGTAAATATTATTTCCCATGTTTCTGCAAACCTTTTGTAAAAATTATGTCACTGTCATTTTATACATGAAGGTAATATCTCTTTTAGAGACAAAAAATGGATGCAGAAGTTTTCATACTAGGGCTGCTGAAAACTGTTAAAACACATATGCATAAGATCCACATGCAATACATGAATGTGTGGCGTAGACAGACACCTGGGTGCAAAAAAAAGAAAATCTTCTCTGGAGTCAGAATGAAACAGTAAATAAACTCTGCTCTCACCTCCTTCCATGACAACCTGCAGAGCTCTCGTGCCTTTTCTTTTATGTGTTATGCTTTTATTATTACCTAACTATTGATGCTTACATATAATTATTTTAACCTTTATTGTATTTATTTCATCTAAGTTTTTGTTTCACAAATAAGTTGATATTTTTTCCAAGTGTATTTTATACTTAATGAATAATTTGACCCCTCTACAGCCTTCAGGAAAATACTAGACACATCTAAGATGTAAATAATTATTGAGCAATGGGTTATACAAGTGGTGAGTGAGGAGATTTCTGAAATAATAGGATATTTGTGGTAATGATATATTTTTAGGGTTTAACAGTAACTAATACTTTACTGAATTCAACAAAATTTGTCACAGTGGGTAACTCTCAATATAGACTATGTGATTTATAGTATTAATAATTACATTTTTGCCTTAAATTCTGTTGTTTACATCTTCTATTATTGATCAGCTATACTTTGTTTGTTATTACATATCAATTACAATTTGAATGTCCTCAATATCTGTGTTTCTTCAACATTGTAATATAAATTTTAATAAAACTAGAGTATATATTCTCATCAACACATCAAACAATTTTTTTCTCATCTTGGGTTGAATACCTTGCATTATTAATGACATTATATATAATCTATAGTTACATTTATCTCATTTTATTTTATACAAAGAACAGATTGCATGAGAATTTATGATTTTATCATTCATGCTCAAGGCTTTTCTTCAGAATGATGGCTCACACATTTCAAAGAATATTGAAATTCATTTTCATGATGACCCTCATCTTCTGCAATAAGCCATATCACCTTTAGCTTACACTGCAAAGATAAAAATGATTGGCAGAAAATACAACCACTTACCATTTATGCGAAGGACAGTCATATTTTTAGATATGTTAGCTATCTCTAGAGAAGAGTATTTGCTTTTAGAAATAAAGCATTATAAAAATCAAAGGAAAATATAGTTTAAATTTAACTCACTATCTTTAAAGACAGGCCTCAAAACCAGAAATAAAAAACAAATATTTATGTAGAGAAAATTCACACATTTGATTTTAAATATGTCCATTGTTTATAAAAATGCTAACTAGATTAATTGAATCTATATGGCTCTATAGGATCATTGACTTTATATTACATAATAGAGTCAGAACACCTGGTTTCACATTCTATTATTACTTATTGAATTTGAGAAAGTTACTTGTACATTTTGTCTATGTCCCACCTGTAAGATAGGGGTGGTAATAGAAACAACTTTATACAGGTTTTATATGTATTCAGTTAGTTTACTTCTGAAGATTCTTTGCACATTGATTAGCACAATAAATGTCAACTTTAATAATAATAAATTGTCCTTTCTTAGAAGAAATATTTACAGTAAATTCATATCTATTCTACATTGTTATTACAAAACACACTAATGAACTCCCAAAACCTTAATTATAGCTACAAACATTTAAAATCATCCGGCTAAGTTATTCAGCTTTGATGTGCCATTACCAAGCCTAAGATTATTTCCTTCCTAAAATTTGTGTTTAAAGGGGAAACATTATGAACTTTACTACTGAATCAGAAATTAAGCTTGATATAACAGTAAAATGACATTTTCAATGTTAAGAAAGGAAAGACAAGCAGAGACTAATTGTCTCAACCCTAGTTACATGTCTTCTCAGTAAAATAGGAAACATTATTAAGACTATTGTCACATTAGTAGCCATCACGTTTTACATCATTTAGTAAATAACTTGCTCATCATAACTTTCTACTGCAGAATAAATACAGTCAATTCTTAGAATAGTTCATATACTGTAATATACATTGTCCTCCTATCCACCCTTTGGCTAAAGTGTACTCCTGTCAATTGCAGGTTAAAGAGAAAATAATGACTTTAATTCTGGTTAAAAAAACATAAAAGGATCTATTACTTTAATAGAATATCAACAATGACAACTCACAATTCAAGGAATATTCAACACATATTAATAATCTTATATTGCATGAGATAATGAACTTTTGCCTATATTTACAGTAGGTGATAGGCCACTAAGTAATCTTTTGTTTCTGACAAATTTCCTAAATTTAGTTAATCACAGGCTCTCTGCTCATTCTTTCCTATCTTCCCTTCTGTTTTTCTTGTATAACAACTAAATAGCATTCCATGTAACACATTCTTGTGACAGTAATATTATCAAGCTAATTATGATTAAGATTGTAGCTATGTTGTTATTGAGTTTCAGATAGTTACTCTATAAGTTTACAATGAAGAAAATAAAAATGATATACATTTCATATGCAGAAATGGCAAAGATTTACTTTTCTAACTCATAGAGAAAAAAACATAAGTCCCCATATTAATTAAAGGGGATTTTTTTTAAACAGCTTGGCATAGGTACTCAGTTCCCCTGACTTCCTTAAAATAAGATTGAACTGTCAGTAAATCTCAAAATATGTGAAACTACATAAAATATACCCCTATGTGATTGCATGTTCTGCTTTATCCAACACCTACTTTGAATCATGTGATTAGCTTGTGAAAAATATTGTTTTCTTATTCCTCACTTTAAATCTACTAATTCAAAATTACTGAGAGTTGGGGCCCAAAAATATGTGATTTAAATTATCTTCCCAAGTGATTCTTATATACAAATATTACTGCTCCTATAAGATAAAATAACATTACAATTTAAAAGTTTAAAATATGTGATTGAGTTTGTAATTTTATGTGTATAATCTATTTTGCTCTAAAATATCATACATTTGAAATTGACACCATTTTGAGATTCAATATTATGTTTTGTGTTCAAAGAAAGTTTGTACCAATATTAATAGTAATGAACATGCTTTTAATATCTAGGATATTTTCAATAATTAATTGAATTTCTCTGACTAAATATTTTAAACCCAGTGTCTCAGTAGAGAAAACATACTTGGAGATTTGAAACTTTTATCTCGTATTTGTGTTTCCTTCCTGTTTTTTTCTTTCTTTCTTTTTTTTTTTTAGGGGGAGGAATCTATTTAGTATTAAGTGAGATAAAAATATTTAATCATTTTTTTATAACAGCCAGGAGGAAGAAATAAGTTAAAAACTAATATATTGGTATATGTAAAATAACAAAGACATCATTACATTAACCTTTCAGTTAGAGAGATGGTTAGTGCAGGATACCAGATATAATTAGAAGTAATGGAATCAATTTACCTATTTAAAATGGGAAAATAATTTAAATTTATTTTTATCAAATTACAATGAATATGCATTTTAAATTTAACCTCATGAAGCATGGAGTTATAAATAAAATTGTAGATATAGTTAATATGAGAGAAAAGTATTAAGTATGACAGTTATTAGGAATGATAATTTGTTGATGTCTAGGCAAAGAATATGAACCTTACTGAAGTTGAAAAAGTGAACTTTAACCAAAGCCAAAAGCCACCTTCAATAATTGGCGGACTGCCAGGCATGTACAATAAGATGCTGGGGAGTAATTGGCAAAGGGAGACTGGAGTGTGATGACTTCAGAGGAAATCTACTCATCAGAATTGTTGTGAGGCCCACGGGAAGAATAATATGAGAGTCACCTCTTTGAATATGTAAATGAAAAACTCCATTAGCTTCTTTATTTGGACTGGT
The DNA here is from genome assembly GCA_004027375.1 of Macroglossus sobrinus. NCBI lineage: Eukaryota > Metazoa > Chordata > Mammalia > Chiroptera > Pteropodidae > Macroglossus > Macroglossus sobrinus. The sequence continues at coordinate 193,980 of PVKZ01001744.1, read as the reverse complement.
AAAATGTCCTCAAGAAAATCTCCCTAAGGGCAGAATCTAAGTCTTAACATATATGTGGCAATATCTGTTCTCTCAGATAATTTATAAAATAATTTCCAGGAGTAAAGTTTAAATGCAGAAAAAAACATAAAACAATTGTTTTAGTTTTTTTTTTCCAAAAAAGCTATTCAAAGTATCTTTGTAATCACTGTTTTATCTACTTAAAATTGCATAATGAAACTATGTTTCATTCATTACTGTAATAGGCTGAATGAAGGCACCCTTGATGTATACAGTCTACTCTCCAGTATTTGTTGTTATATGTATTTGCAGGAAACAAAAAAAAAAAACAAGCCCTTTCAAATTGAATAGGGAAGCGTACTTGCTAAAGTCCGTATTTCAGCATTTTGCTTCATTCAGATTATCAATATATAACATTGAATCACAGAGAATTGTCAAATATAATATAATTTTAAAAGCAATAAATATGTTAGCAACATATTAAAATATCTTATAATTACTTGTATATTTTTTACCTCTGCTGAAATTTCATGGCAAGATTTGTGAATGGTGAATATAAATTCAGCCTTAGTTAAAATTAAAAGTAATCAGTTTGCTTCATGAAAAACTTGCTTTACACCTTATTTCAACCATACTTGACACAGAATTCAACGTACCTACGTGTTGGAAATTAATTGCTCTAAATGTTCTTTTAAAAAATCTCACTCCGATATATACTGTACATTGTTTTTCTAATATTCAATTGCGAATGCAGTTGTATACCAGTTCCCCTTTAAATATACAGAAAAAATCTGTCTACAGTGTTTTTTGAAGCTACAGATGCAAATATAAAATTGTCAATGAATTTAAATAGATACGAATATAAAGATAATATTTCACTTAAAAAATGTTTAATAGGCACCAAGTGTCTGCAAGGTATTTTGCTGTATTCCAGATAAAAATGTGCAAACACGTTGAAACTACTCCAGCAAGTTTGAAATCAAATAGCAGTGGCATAATATGTACATAAACACACCATGACACTATTATAACACAGAAATGATAAAGTTAAATATAGTTGGAAAAGTGTAGATGGATTTGCTCAGAGAAGTAGCAGCTTAATTTGAATTAGGAAATCAAGGAATTAGGTCATTGAGAAAGTTGCCATTTGTGCCATGAACACTGAATCATATTTAGACTTGTAATATAGGTGGGGAAGAGAGGAGTTGAGAGAATACTTTTTAAAATAAGTTTCATCGTGTCATTGACACCTCCATTGTCTTCACAGTGTACCATATAATATCGTGTAAACATAACATTCATATGTTACTTAGGTTTTAATCGCATTTATAATTTATGCCATTGCTTACTACAGTACCAAGCTTGAAATGTTCTCTAATCTACCTCTTTTCAAGTCCTAATCATTTCTCAAGATAAAACTCAAAAACTCAAATCTCAAACCATTGTGTTCTATCCTTGGAAATTCTTGCCTTTATTATTTACATGTAACATATTGATATTTGAGATAGCCATGGCTTTGTTGGCATAGTGTCTGTGTGCATATTATTTATATACATGTATGTATTATATTTTATCTCTAGATTCTAAGCAAAATGAAATAGTAGACAGTTTTGTTTTGTTTTATAAGGAGAGGTAATTCTCAGAGTTACACATTGCATTAAGTACCTAAGGCTGTTTTAATAAAATTAACACAAACTGGGAGGCTTAAAACAGAAATTTATTCTCTCACTCTTGAGACAGTCTGAAATCAAGGTATTGGCAGAGCTGGTTTCTTCTAGAGGCTTGAGGGATATTCTTTTCCATTTTCCTCTCCTAGCTTCTAGTGGTTGTCAGCAACCTTTGGCATTACTTTGGCTGACGGCTGCATCCTTATGATCTATGCTCTTCTTCTTTCCTGTATGTCTGTATGTGCGTCCTTTCCTCTTTTCATAAGATACGTTATTGAATTTAGGGTCCACCCTTATCTGATTTGTTCTTCTATTAACCTAATTATATCTGCAAAGGCCTTAAATATGAATAAGGTTTTATTTTGAGGTTCTATGTGGACTTGAATGGGATACTATTCCATCCACTATAATTATTTAGTTACTGAGTATTTGATGTTCATCTACATGGAAGAACACTGAGTTAATATTTACTCTTTGATTGATCTTAATACATTTCTAAAAACAAAAAAAAAGTTTTTATTTGATTTTTTAAAAACAATTTACCTTTCATGTTATTTATGCAGCTCAAATTAAAATAGTTTATTAAAATACATTCTTCATTTGCACGGATGATTATTTTATATCTTCAAATTTGAATTGACAAGTATCTTCTTAATTATATCTCAAAATGAATACAGGAAGTTGAGATATAAATCTCAATATAAAACATCTCAATATAAAAAGAAAAAATTCCACAGATATTTACTTGTACCTCCATATTGTGGAGGCTTTACTCCAGCCACCGCATGGTTCACTTAGTATTCTCAAAAAAGTATAAACCCTTTGAGTTTACCGAAAGTACAAGACCACAATCATAGAAACAACTATAATTTTTAAAAGGCAATATGTAATAAAATGTCCTTTTCAGACATTGAAACTTGAACTCAAGTTGTGGCTTACAGGATTCACATAAAAATTTTTACAACCAAACCATACTCTAGGACATTACATGCAGCCAACACATTATCATGTATATAGAACACATACAGATAATTGATGAGAGGGCAATAATTGTATGAGATTGAACACTTAACCGGGCTTATTTGTATCACTGGTGTTAACTTGGAAGTCAGTCAAAACTAACATTAAGAGGAATATTTAAAAACCTTATTCTGTTCATTCTTACTTCAGTATTATTATGGAACTGAAGCTTTCCTAAATTGATTTTGTACCAACTACTGGGTTGAGGCACAGAGTGCATTCCTTTTTTCTGCTTGATGGAAAAATATCATTTAATAACAATCTTATTTAGTACTAGTCAAATGTTAATCACTGTCATTTCACCCATTTTCTTTATTAATATATATTTTTAAATTTTCTCTCTGGAAACAAGTTTAAACTAAGTCAGATTGGTCAGAAAGAGAAAGCATTTCAATATCTTGAACACAGTACACTGAAGGTTTTGAGAGAAGAGTAGATAAGGTCACTTTGTCAACTGAATTACTTTCACATCTAAGAGGAAAGAGGTTGCTTCCAAAAAAAGATTTTTAGAAAGTTAAACCTCTACTGAAGGAGAGAGAGACATTAGAAATGTACACTCATAAACACATTCATATGGTGGTAGTGATCTGCGTGTCAATCAGGATTATTTCAATTAATTGCTGTTAATAATATTTACCCAAGATTGTGGGGGGCAGGGAGCGAAGACAGAAGGCGAGAGATTGAGGGAGGGAGGAAAGGGTGATGGTGAAACCAGAATATCAGGCCATTTTGCACAGAAATATCACTCTGAATTATTGCTTTCTCATGGCTAATCAATTTCAGGACTATAACTATCAATCAGATTTAATTGATAGTTCAGCACATTTCTAATTATACAATAACTATTCCAAATGATGAAATTAAGCTCTGCCCTATTGACACATCACAATAAATATTTTATTAACTCTCTATAATACTTAAAGACTGTATTTCCAGTTTGACATAAGTTAGATTTTTGTCCACTGTGGAATGCATATTTACTTTGGTATTTTCATTTTATGATTTTAACTTTGATCTGTTAAACAAGTGGAGGATAATTCATATTTCCCTGTACTCTTATTTTCCACTGCCTTGACACTCTGCTTGCTTCACCCACCCCCACAGCCAATATATATATATTTTTCTTTTTTTAATTTTATCCTGCAGTCTCCTCTTAAGGCTTCTCTCCCAACTGGAAAGGTATCTCAAGGTCAGAGTTCTTGAATAAGAAACATGGTGCAATTTAATATATAAAGTGAGTAACAGTTTTAATTTACACAGTCACACTCGCCACCAGAACTATTGCCCTGAGCGATATGTAAATGAACATAAGCATCAGGAATATACATGGTCACTATCCAGAAGTAAATTCTCAAGTTCAGGTGGACAATCAATACTAACCAGTCTTCAGGGCTTGTTATTATTAAATTAAACAGGTGCTGATTTAATTAGCAGCTTGTGAAAACCAACAACCAAAATATAGAAAATATTTTTACTAATAACATATACCTGTAAAAAAATAAAGGTTTTAAAAAACAGAATTATTTTTCTAAATCAATTAAATAGGGAACTTAAAAAAATAGTTCTGTGCTAGAATCATTTTTCTAAGTACCATCAATTATGATATTTTAATTTACAAAAAAATTATTATTTTGCTGTTGCCATTTTAAATAGTAGTTGTTCTATATTTGCCCAAATTCACACATCAGGGGAACTGTGGGCAGGTATTCAAATACAAACCATCTTATTTTAATGTCTATGAGCAATAGATTTAAAAAAAAAATACACTGCTAATGGTTTATGAGTATAATCCTCAAATCAATTATTGTGGTGAGTAGTAAATTATACAAATTTATAAAATGAGTGCCAGTAACGAATGAATAATAATGTTGAGTCAGTAGTGCAAAGAGTAGAATTTGGATTTAAAATTTAATCTGAACATTCACATGGAGACTTTTAAAATTTATTTTGGAAAATTGCTGAACAGATTAGAAATATATCTCTGTCTCTGTATCGTCAATCTATCATCTCTCTATTCAATTATGCATGACATGTATATATAATTTTATTTTCTTATTTTTTATTATTTATATTATTTATGCCTACAGCACCTGGTCTTTCTAGGTGGTTTCCCATCCAAGTACTAACTAGGTCCGACCTTGCTTAGCTTCCAAGACCAATCATCAGGCTTGTTCAGGGTGTCATGGCATGAACTCAGGACCTTCTGCATGTAAAGCATACATGCTAACTGCTACACTATAGAACCATGTCCACATGTATATATAATTTAGACATATAATTACATGTAGCATATTATAAATGACATATGTTTATATATTTTTAACATTTTCTTGTATAGTATGTTGCACATAAATTTTTTTTGTTTTACATTTTTAGCTACTCTTTTTAAAGTAACAAAAACACTATCATTAGAATATTTCTAGTAGGTTTGAGATTGCTCTATATTTTATCACAAATTTAGGATTATATTCAAATAATCTTTTTTTGTAGGCTTTATATACTCTAAATATATGCCATAACATCACAGTTTCAGGACCAAAATATAATATTTATTCAAGCTTTAACAAGTCTGGATTTGTATTATCTGAAATTCAAACCTTAGCAAATTTACTACTATTTCTGAAATGTGACATCTTTCTCTTTTTCTTTCTTCCTCCCCCTCTAATTAATTTTAATATGAATGCATAGGTTTCTCAGAAATAATTATAGAGATATAGATATCTATTGTGTTATCTGATTTTAATGTATTGTAGTTTCCGTAATATTTTCTCAATATATATTGTGTTTGCCTAATGAATATTCCTTGTCAGAGAATAAAGTATAAAACAGTACTTTTAAATATTAATGGTGAATTAATTATATATTTCATATGTTAACTTGTATTTTAATTGCTGTGTATTGTTAACCAAGACAACTAAATAGAAAATACTTTGAGATACTTCAAAAACAGTCTAAACAAATAGTCTTATAAAAATCATTTGCATCAACATATTGGTGCAGGTTTTGAAGAGTGATGATTATAATTATGCATTTGGCTGAAGCTATAACTTTCCGAACAGCTGATAGAACTGAAGTCAAAATTAATTATTCAATTTTTATTTGGTTATTCTGGTAGGTACTGGTATTTTCTTTTTAATTTGGATTTGGCAAATTTCTAGAAGAGAATAATTAAATCATCCTACCAAATTTTGATTCAAATGTCATCACATTTAATTTTTTAAAAATTTTTAATTATAGTCAACATTGACATTCAATATTATTTTATATTAGTTTCAAGTATACAGCATAGTGGTTAGACATATAATTTATGAGGCGATCTCCCAATTAGTCTAGTACCCACCTGGCACTATATATACTTATTACAGTATTACTGACTATATTCCTTATGGTATATTTTACATCCCTGTGACTATTTTGTAACTACCAATTTGTACTTCTCAAATTCTTCACCTTTTTCACCCAGTTCCCCAAACCTTCTTTCAGTTCTCTGTATCTTTGTTTTTGTTTTGTTTATTAAATTTATTCTTTAGATTCCACATATAAGTGAGATCATATGGTATTTTTTTTTTCTTTGTCTTATTTTACATAGCAAAATATCTTCTAGGTCCATACATGTTGTTGAAAATGGTAAGATTTCATTTTTTTGTTATGGCCAAGTAATATTCCATTGTACATATGTACTATTTCTTATTTATCCAGCTCTCTATTAATGGGTATTTTTCTTACTTCCATACCTTGGCTATTGTAAATAGCGCTTCAGTGAACATATATCTTTTTGAATTAGTGTTTTGAATTTTGTTGAAGAAATACCCAGAAGTGGAATTGCTGGATCTTAAAGCGGTTCTATTTTTAATTTTTTGGAAAACCTTCATTCTGTTTTCCATAGTGGCTGCACCAATTTTTTAATCCCACCAATAGTTTATAAAGGTTCCCTTTACTCCACTTTCTCACCAACACCAGTTATTTTTGATTTATCGATGGTAGCCATTCTGATAGGCATGAGGTAATATCTCATTGTGGTTTTAATTTGTATTTCTCTGATGATTACTGACTTTAAGCATCTTTTCATATTTTTATTGGTCATCCATATGCCTTCTTTAGATAAATATCTATTCAGGTCATTTTTTAGATGGATTCTTTGGTGTTATGTTATATTTATTTATAAATCTTGAATAGTAACCCCTTATTAGATGTATTGTTGGCAAATATCTTCTCCCATTCAGTAAGATGTCTTTTCATTTTGTAATGGTTCCTCTACCATGCAAACACTTTTAAGTTTGAGGTAGTCCCATTTGTTTGTTTCTTTGTTTTATTTTTGTCTCTCTTACCTGAGGAAATATATCAGAAAAATATTACTAAGAACAATATCAGAAAGTTTATTGCCATGTTTTCTTCTAGAGTTTTATGGTTTTGGGTCTTTTAAGACTAATCTATTTTGAGTTTATTGTTATTCAGGTGGAAGATGGTGGTCCAGTTTCTTTTTTTTTTTTTTGCATGTATCTGTTTTCTCAACACCATTTATTGAATAGACTGTACCCCATTGTATATCCTTGCCTCCTTTGTCATAGATTAATTAGTCATATAGGTGTGGGTTTATTTCTGGTCTCTCTCTATTTTGTTCCATGATCTATATATCTATTTTTATGACCATACCATGATGTGTTAATTACTATAGCCTTGTAGTACAGTTTGATACCAGGTATCATACTACCTCTAACTTTGTCTTTCTCAAGATTGCCGTCACTATCTGGGGTCTTTTATGATTTCATATAAATTTTAGAATTATTTGTTCTAGTTCTGTGAAAAACATCATTGGTATTTTGATAAGGATTGCATTGACTCTATAAATTGCTCTGGGTAGTATTGACATTTCAATAATATTAATTCTTCCTATCCATGAGCGTGGTATATATGTCCATTTTTTATTTTGTCAATGTCTTTCTTCAGTGTCATAATTTTTCAGGTACAGGTCTTTTATCTCTGTGGTTAAATTTATTTCTAGGTATTTTAGTTTTTTGATGTATTTGTAAATTAGATTGTTTTCTTAATTTCCTGATAGTGCATTATTAGTACATAAAAATGCAACAAATTTCTTAATATTAATTTTGTATCCTGCACGTTTACTAAATTCATTTATCAGTTCTAACAGCTTTTTGATGGAACCTTTAGGATTCTCTGTATATATCGTCTGCAAATGACAATTTTACTTCTTTCTTCTCAATTTGGATTGTTTTTATTTTTTTATTCTTATATGATTGCTACGACTAGGACTGCCAATACTATCTTGAATGAAAATGGTAAAAGTGGACATCCTTGTCTTGTTTCTGATCTTAAGGAAAACACTTTTAGCTTTTCACAATTGAACATGATGTTAGCTGTGGGTTTGTCATATATGGCCTTTATAATATTGAAGTATGGTCCTTCTATTATGACTTTGCTGAGATTTTTTAATCAAGAATGGATGCTGGATTTTGTCAAAAACTTTTTTCTGCATCTGTTGATATGGTCACTTGATTTTTATCTTATCTTTTTTTATTTGATGTTTCACGTTAATTAATTTGCAAATATTGAACCAGTCTTGCATTCCAGGAATAAATCTCTCTTGATCATGGGGTATGATTTTTAATGTCTTGCTAAATTCAGTTCACTAGTATTTTGTTGAGGATTTTTACATCTATGTTTATCAAAATATTGGCATATATATATATAATATATGTGTGTATATGTGTATATATGTATGTGTATGTGTGTATATATGTATCTGTATATGTGTATATGTGTATATGTGTGTGTGTGTATATATATATATATGTTTGGAATCAGGGTAATATTAGCCTTGAAAATGAGCTGAGAGCCTTCCCTCCTCTTGAATTTTTTGGAATAGATGGAGGAAGATAGATGTTAGTTCTTTGAATTTTTGGTAAAATTTACCTGTGAAGCCATCCAATGCAGAACTTTTGTTTGTTGGGAGTTTTTGTGATTACTGATTAGATTCCATTAGTAGTAATCAGTCTGTTCAGATTTTCTGTTTCTTCTTGATTCAGTCTTTAAAGATTGTGTGTTTCTAGAAATTTATCCATTTCTTTCCAATTGTACAATTTGTTGACATATAATTCCTTGTAGTATTTTCTTATAATCCTTTGTATTGTCATAGTATCTGTTGTCACTTCTCTTTTATTTTTGATATTACTTATTTGGATCCTCTCTCTTTTTTTCTTGATGAGTCTGGCTAAAGGTTTATTAATTTTGTTTATCTTTTCAGGGAACCAGCTACTGGTTTTATTAATATTTTGTGTTATTTAACAGACTACATTTTGTTTATTTCTGCTCTGACCTTTATTATTTTCTTCCTCCTGCTCATTTTGAATTTTGTTTTTTTTTTCTAATGTCTTTAAGTATAAGATTAGATTATCTGAGATTTTTCTTATTTCTCTTAAGTAGGCATGTATCACTATGAATTTCCCTTTGAGGTCTGCTTTTGCTCTGTCCCAATGATTTTGAGTTGTGTTTTCATTTTCATCTTTCTCAAGGCATCTTTTGATTACTTTTTTTTCTCATTGTTAACCAATTCATTGTTTAGTAGCATGTTATTTAGTTTCAATGCTTTTGTGTATTTAGTTTTATTTTGTTTTGTTTTGTTTTGTTTCTCATAATTGATTTCTAATTTCATATCATTGTGGTCAGAGAAGACATTTGACATGATGTCAGTTTTCTAAATTTTACTGAGACATGTTTTATGGCCTAACGTGTGTTTTATCTCAGAAAATATCTCATGTGCACCTGAAAAAATATATATTCTACTACTTTGTAGTGTCAAAAATTCAATTATAGCTTAGTGTCATTTAAGGCCACTGTTGGTTAATTTTCTGTCTGGAAGGTCTATCTATCTGTGTCAATGGGTATTAAAGTTCCCTCTACGACTGTGTTACTTTTGTGCTGTCCCTTTATGTCATTCAATATTTGCTTTATATATGTAGATGCTCTTATGTTGAGTGCATAAATGTTTACTAGTGTTATAGCCTCTTGTTGGATTGATCTCTTTATCATTATGTAATTTCTTCTTTGTTTCTTATTATAGCCTTTTAAAAAAATCTATTTGGTCTAATATTGCTACCCTAGCTTCTTTTTCTTTCATTTCCATTTTCATGAAATGTCTTTTTCTATCCCTTTACTTTCAGTCTATTATGTCTTTCAATCTGAAATGGGTTTCTTGTAGACAGCATATGTATAGGTCTTGCTTTTTATCTATTCAGCCACCTTATAAACATCATCACTTTTGCATAGAAAGAGTTCTCTTCATATTGATCTGAGAAATAGTTTCATAGATTATTGGATAATTGAGTTATTTTGAAATTTTTGACATTTTTATGTATTTCACAGTAAGATTATGCTGTATAATCAACAATATATTTCTTTTGTGATCTTTAAAGAACCTCATAAATTAGTGATAAAATAGATAAACATAAAGTATTATAATGACTAAATTAATTTAAAAAATAAACTAATGAAAAAATATAGTAACATACAAATAAACACTTTGTGTTATTTTTTTTAGAAAGAAACCAATCAACACACAAAACTAAACATAGTTGATGAAAAAATATTTTTGATATATAAGAAATCAGTACATGTTAGAGGAGGTACTAACAATAACTGTACAAAAAAACAAAGTTGAAGAAAATCTTGCAATAATTAGAAGACTCTCTTTTTATGAATTAAAACCTTAATATAAAAACTAAATATGTAAATAAAAAAGAAAAAGATGTACTATGCTATCTCAGTGATCTTTTATTAACAAGACTTTCAAAACAAAATCTAAAAAGCATGAATTGTATAGTTAACAAAAAGTATTAATTTGTATTACAAAATTTCTAATTATTCCTCTAACATAATAGATATAAATAATTTAAATGCAGCTGATAACCTGAGCCAGTATAATTTCAACAGCTATTATTGACATGAGATTAATATCTAAATTATACAAGAAAATCATATAATCAGTCTGGATAAAAAGAGAAGACTCAACTATATATTAGTTTTAAGAGACATACTTTATACAGACAAAAATAGGTGGAAGTGAATATGTGAAAAATTATATACCACGTAAAATAATCATAAAACACCTGGTATTGTGTTCAAAATAGATTTTTTTGAAAAAAAGTTTTTGTGGAAATAAGATGGGCATTGCATAATGTTAAAAACATCAATTCATGTGAGACTCATAAACATATGTGTGTGTGAATATATATATATATATTCATAAAACCTGAAAATCTGAAATGTACTGATAGATATACTGAGATATATACTAATTAATATACAGAATATATATACATATGTAATTCACATACATACATAGTCTGTTTTTAATCCATGAATTTTGAAGATATTTATATACACCTTTAAAATTGAAGAATATATATCATCTATATGATCTATATATATATATATATATATATATATATATATATATATATATATATAACAAAATGATAATGAGATATATATATATATATATATATGTAAAGATATATATATGTCTGCAGAATTCATGGAACAAAACCCACAATATTAAAAGATAAATAAAAACATCTGTGATTATTATTGGGACAGAGACAGTATTTTTACTCTGAGTAATTGGTAAAACCAGTTAGACAAAAAAATACATTTCTGTAGAGATACAGGAAATTTAAAGAGCAACTATAAACTAAAATAATCTAGTTCATATTTACAGAAAATTCACCCAAACATTGGAGAAATTACATTTTTTTCAAGTGTACATGACATTTACATAAAAGTGCAATATTTTGGACCATGGGTTACAAGGATTGAAATTATACAGAATATGTTTTCTGACATAACAACATTAAAATACAAATAAATAACAAGTTATTCAGAAACACAAATATATTTGGAAATTAAAAACAATTTTAAGTAAGTCACAGTTTTGAGAAAAATAAGAAATAAAATTATAAAATGTTTCAATAGAATGATAATGAAATTGTACTGAAATTTGTAAAAAAACAAAAAAATTTTAGAGGGAAAATTATAACTTTAAATATCTATATTAGAAAAAAATTGAATTATTATTTATATTTTACCTCAAAATGTGGAAAAGGAGAAAGTTGAATACAATATAACAAAATCATAATGGGTAGGGAAAGGGTTTATATTGATTTCATGAATATACTCTATGACACATTTGAGATTTCTGAAACGAGAACATTCACTGCTCATTTGTTGTCCCTGGAGAATGCACAAAAGAGGAATTTACATTGAGAGACACCCTGATTATTCTTACCCTAGGTAAAAAGCCCTATCTTTAGATAGTTGAAAAAACAGATATTTGGAAATAATAAAGAAAAATGCTTTTTTTTCTACTTCTGATTTCCACAGGATGGGTACTTTTTTTAAACCCTCCTATCTTTTTCTCTTATGTCTTTCTTCTCTCTATAGAATAGAAGTAATAATACACGAATGTTAAAAGACACATGTTTCCTAATTGTTTAGAGATATCCTATCAAAATGGGACATAAAAAAAAACACTTTTTTTCTCTGTGCTCCACCTCAGTCCAGTGTGACATAGTAATGTTGAGTGTATTTATTGTTACTACCCATAGATACCTCCTTTTGTTTCAACAATAAAACAAAACTTATTTTAATGATGGTATATATAGAAAATAATGTAGATCAATAGAGAAAAATTCCAATTTGACCTTAATTTTTTAATATTCTTTTGTGTGATATGTGATAGGCTGTTAGGCAAAATTGGGAGAGAAAAATAACTATGCACATATTATAGAATGTATCATATATTCTATATCTTTAGGTTAGGCCTAAAATGCAATCTAATAATATATATTGTAATAACTTTTATTACACCCTATGATTTGGAGAAAAAAAATTCATGAGACTTAACCATGTAAAAGAATGAATGATCAAGAACAGAATTTTCAAAAAGTATTTTGTAAATATAGCATATGGTACCTCGGACATCAAAATTATTTTCTCACATTTCAGTAAATGGAAATTAAAAGTTTTTCAAAAGTCTTTATTTAATTTATTGTTTTTTTTCTAATTTAGGATACTTTTATTTTTTCTGTAAATTAATTTAATAGTTAAACTAAAATATTCATTGCTAGTATCAGACATTATTTTGTAGTTTTTAAATTACTAAGTATGAGTGAATTGTATTAATTATTATGTAATTACATCAATTATAAGATTTCTATTTACAATAGTTTTATTTATAACACACTTTAATATTCAATGAAAAAGTTTCAGTGAAAACTAGATGCATTCACAGTGCACAGTTAATTAGGTTATGAATTATTTATTAAAATAACAGTTATCACACTATAACTCTATGAGTCTAATAAAAGCATTAACTTTTTTAAATTTCAAAATAATTTGTTTTGTGATATCTACTTGTGCTATGCGCTCACAGAATAGGATACTTCAGTTAAGAGATTATTTTCCCAAACTTATAAATGGCCAATTTAAGTAAATGTCTCAATGTCTCATGATGCATTTCTTAATTTAGTTAATCAGTAGTTATTTTAATTTTGGTTTAAATAAGATAAATTTTCTTTGTTAAAAATGTAAAACAATTTTTGAAACACTGTGATGCATAAAAGGAATTTCAGAGCAATCCAGTTTAAGAAAATAAGTAACTATCTTTTTTTCTTCATTCTCATAAAACAGAGGAAAGATGTCATTATGTTAAGAAATAAAAACAAATCTGCTTTTAGTTTAACTGATGGTTTCAGGCAGTTATAAATAACATAGGTTTGTAGTTAAGAGTAAGCTCAGAAACACAAGTAATAAAAATATTAATAGTGATCATAGTTAACACTGTAACTATGTGCTTGATTTGAGTTTACCTCTTTCCTCCCCTGAAGTAAACATCCTATTGCTGACTTGCCTATTATCAAGTTTTGGTATAATTTAAGCTGGAAAAAAATCTCTGGCATATCTGCTTTGACAGTAAAAACTAAATAAAGCCTAAGTTAAAATTACTTATTTTTCAATAATTTGTTTTTAAGTATAATGGCCTGTCAAATTAGAGGACATTTTCTCAAATATAATGATATAATATAAAGAAAATGACTGGGAAGTCAAGATGTTCTTTTTGTTACCTTAAAACTTACTTGAATAAGTTACTTAACTTTCATTTGACTCAAGTTTATGATTTACAAAATTATAGATACAAATTATTATTAATTAAGTTTAAATGGCCCCATCTATTCAATATTCTGAATGTTGGTTTTCTCCACAACATTAGTTTACAGAGAATGTGAGATCTAAATTATTCTCTGTACCTATGTTGAATTCTATATTTGTATGTTTATTAACCAGAAATCACCACTGTGACCTGGACACACATATTAAAGAGTAATTTTCATGAGCTATCAAACAAAAAATAACCACAAATAAGTCATATTTTGTTATATTATTTACAAATTTAAGGGATATTTTAAATAATAAACATCTAAAAAGACATTTACACTATAATAAATAAGAATGTAGTGTTTTCTTAGAAATAAAAATGTTAGGCATATAATATGTTGATTGTGCTTTAATTTACTTTTATTTTCAGAAGACATAGCATTCAGATATTCAGTTACAATGTTGCAGACATGGGGTATTTAAGAAAAAAATTGTGAAAATTAGTAGATGCATTTAATACACAACTTTTTATTTTTAAATTAAACCAGCTAAACAAGGTTTTTGTCATAAGATAATTGGACTATCTATATTTGAGACTATCTAGGAAAAGTGGAAAGTCAAAAATAAGAATGAATAAATAAAAATAGAAATATTAGGGCTTTATTAGATATATAAATAATGCATACATTACATATTACATATGCTTTGGGGTAAGTTGAACAATAGTGGTTGGTATTGAGAGTCAAGAGACTAAATAGAAAAAATGTATTTAAGCTATATTTTTCTTTTTGTTTTCTTGGGGAGGATGAGGCTTAATAGAGAGACAGATATCTTACTCTACTATTTTATATAGACTAATTTTTTTTTTACAGCAGAAAAGAATAGCTTTATTAGACAGGAAAGTCAAATAACGGTACACTTGCAAATGTGGAAGTGGGCCCAAGCAGGAGTGGCTCAGAGGCTCAAGAACTCAAGGGGGCTGAAGACTAAATTTTAAATCAACTCATTGAATAAGTAAAGGATTATATTTAGAAGTCTATGTTAGCCTCAATTTAATGCTAATTCAGCATCAAAAATAGAAAAACAGTTTTCTAATTTCATAAAGTACTTTAATGAAGGATGACTAGCAGCACACACTGATAACATTGAAAAAGAAAAAAAAGTAATTGAAAGTAAAGTAACTAAAATAACTTTCTCTTCTTTCCCTTTAGAATAATTTAGCAATTTGGTTATTTTCTATGATAAAATATTAACCATTGCTACTATAGAAGATTGAATTGTGCCCCCCCAAAAAATGTGCCCTCCCTGAACTGTGAACTTGACCTTATTTGAAAAAAGGGTCATTACATATGTGCTTAATTTAAGCATCTCCTTCATTTTTTAAATATAAGAAATATATGATTATTATTTAAAATATAATACAAAAATAACTATAAAAATAAGCATAAAAACAAATATTTCTAGACTGATGAAACCACATTTGATATTTCAATATTGAGATGGATGGTATTTTGCAAAAGTTGCCACAGTAATCTCTATACTTCTTCCCCAGTCTTTCTATGTACCTTTCCAAATGTCACCACTTCTCTTCTCTAGCGAATGTTGAAGTCTATTTTCCTTCCCTTGAATCTGGCAAAAGGAGAGCTTGTGACTCTTTTGTACAATATATATGGCAGAAATGATACTGTTTGATAATTGAGGCTATATCATTAAAGAGATATAGCAAATATGTTTATACATGCTCTCTCACTTTTTTTTTTCCTCAATGATTAACCATGGAAGCTACTCACTATGTAGTCAAAGAATTCTAGTCACATGGAGAGGCCACAAGTAGGTGTTCCAACGATAGTCTCAACTGAGGTCTTAGCCAAGTGAACTAGTGATCTTTCAAATGATTCCAACGTTCAGGACTTCCAGGTGAGACCCTAGGCCCTAGAGAACTCAAACAAGCTATCTTACTGTGCCCTGTCTGAATTCCTGGACCTTATAATCCACACGGGTAATAAATGGTTTATTTTATGCACTAAATTTTAGAATAATTAGTGATACAACCACAGTTACTAGAACACATTTCCTATATAACTTTCAGTGAGTATCATGACATAACCTGAATCATATTCAGTGGAAGGACGAAAAGCTTAGTTGCCATGATGTTGATCAAATACCTTTGATGAGAATAACCAAAAATCAGCAGAGTAGGGGGATAGTACAACATTTCCTATAGACAGGAGGCTCGACAGATACTTTTTGAAATAAAAGGAAGAAAAAAGAAAACGTTAAAGATACATTAGTTCAACTAAATGAGAATCTTTATAAAGATTTCGTTGAGAAAATATTTACCTTTATATCTCTAGTAGAAGTGCATATACTATATATACTGAGCTTTTTTTTGTAGTAAGGATCAAATGTAAATATATGTTTAGATTATATTGAAATTTTCAAAGCTTTTATCTGTATGTATTATACTTATAGATAAAAAAAAACATGTTCAGTGATGTATTTGAGGTTTTCTTTGGATCCCTAAGTTAAATGTATCCCCTAAAGATTCAGAGATTCTAAAATATGCACATTTCTTTCTCAAAATAGTTATCTCTTCTTTCAATCATTCTATGCACATCTAAAATTTAAAACATTATTTTCTTTATCAAAATTACTAATGAAAAAATTATCTCTGTTTTTCTTGATGTTATTATAACAAACTGTTTGTTATGTGTATGTATACACACACACACACACACACACACACACACACAAATCCATATGACATTGATATGATTAAACGGTTTCCTCTATCTCATTATATTTATATATAGTTCAAGATAAATTAAATATTTTTAAATCAATTCTAGACCACTGTCCACCAATTCTTAATAATAAAATTATATTCTTAAAACTGTAACCTTGGAAACAAAACACATGAGAAGAAATTAATTAGAAAAACAACCGAATAAATTATTGGTTTTCTATAAAAGTAATTGTAATTATAAATAAACCTGAGCAAGGAAGAAAATAATAGCACATTGTTTATATATTATTCTTATGCATCATATGTTTTCAACTATGTCAGATGTTTCTAAAGTTATAGAAAGCAACAGTACTGAGGTATTACCTGGAAAACAATTATATTTGGAGTCAAGTATAAAAAGTTTTATATTAGAACTGTGTTGCTTAGCTTTATTTTTTATATGTAGAAACATTAGAACAATGATTAAAATCAGCACTAAGGATTTTAAAGAAGCTGTTGTTATCTGACTTATTTTTTTAAAAAAATAAAAAAATATTTTTATTCATCATCAAAAATGAAGAAGTTGAATTATATTTTCAGATGCATTCCAATCATCCTACGCTTTCAGGAAAATTAATTTGTCTAATAATTTTTAAATTATCTTCATCTGGAAAAAAATATTTTAAATATTATTTAAAATCTGAAATTATAAAGCAATGAATGATTTTTATTAACTTCATTGATTAGGTCATTAATGAACTCCTAACTGTCACATCAAATAGATATTTGTCAGTCTTCAACTTACTCTTATGCTCATCTTTGATTAACACTCTCTTTTTCTCTTTTTGATCTCTCTTCTCTTCCATCTATTCTGATCTTCTCTCTCAGGTTTTGGCTTTTCTTTTTCAGTCTTTTTTGAGATCTTATCTTATTCTTTCTAATTTTTAAACGTTGGGACTTCTGAAATGGCACACAGTCTGTCAGTAAGAATCATCAATTCGTCTGAGTTTAATTTACTCCTGGCCTCATCTAGTTTATAAGCTAGCTGTAAGACTTAATGATTTTCAAACTTAGTTTACGATAAACAAGTTTGAATAATTTAAATTTAAGCTTTCTATTTATATTATTTTTTTAAAAATATAAGACTAAATATGATAGAATGGATTATTACTGCCAACACTTAATTTCTCAAAATTGAAGTATAGATTCATACCTTTGACCATGTAAATGCTCATATGCCTCTTATTAGAACAAATGAAAATCTACTTCTCTGCTATCTTTATATTTAGCTTAATTAGATGAGTTGCTTTTTCAAATTTATTTCAAAATGAATTTGAGGAGAGCAGAAAATTTAAATGTGTTTTTAAGCTTTGGTGTGCCCCTTTTTGTTTCTCTAATCTACCGTGAAAGAAAAATAACCATTGGTCCCAGAACAAGGAAACAAACGCAACAGATCTGAACCCAAATCGTAGCCTGGAAGCAAGCCTAGACAGGCCAACAGAGCCATAGCTGATCCATTATACATATTTATGCAAAAGAAAATAATTTTAATTTTTTGAGATTTGGAAGTTGTTATGCATCATTATTTCAATAAAAAGTAACAATGAATATTAATCCAAAATCTTAATATGTTACTTGTGTGAACAAGATGTATACAACAGCCCTACCCAAGATCCACATTCCTTTTTCTAAATATTATTCTTCTTCCCCACTCTCCATTTCCTCCAGTGTTGTTTAAGCAAAAGCAGCTTAAATTATTTTTAAATTAAATTGAGTAAGTAGTAGCAGAATAATTTTTATTTTATGTTAGTGAAGCAAATTCTGGTAACATTAACAAAAATATGTCTGCCTTCTTCCCTTCTTACCTACACAATTACAGAGTGAAATAATTAAAAGAGAAATTTAAGACAGCCCAATTCAGTAGGGGGAATTTCTATATTTGCATCATAAATGTAATTCTTGCCATCTCTCAGCACTGCAGTCACAGAAAACCGTAATATTTTCCAAAAGAGAATTTTAAAAATTTCTTCATAAATCTATTCTCTTATATTTATATGTCAAATGATACCCAACCAATTACCCTAAGTAGATACCCCAGAAGTGTTAAATTAATTAAACAAAGGAGGCCATTAGACTGATGTGGTAACAGTGCTGTGGTGGCTTATGGAAGCAAACTAAAATCTAAGCCTGAAAATGCCTCAAGGTTACAGAATCAAAATCTAGGGACAACCGATTACAAATAGCCAACTAGGCTCTAAGCTAAAGCCAATCAGTAATATTTTGCTTTTTTTCCAGCCATTTCTCTGTAAAAGTCTCTTCCAGAGCTCCTTTCGATCAACGGAGCACTCCTAACCACTTCCGGTTTGCGCTACTTGATTGGAATCAATTTTGTTCAAATAAATTCTTAAAATTTGTTATATACCTCATTTTATTTTTTAAAAGAAGCAATCTTGACTTTCTACCGCATAGTACTCTGACATCTTTCTTATTTTTAAAATTCATATTTTTTCTTTACCCAAGTAACTAATACCAGAGATCCAGCTCTCTTCTTTAAAATATGGCCTTTCCACATACAGTATTATTATACTCTCTAACAACAATAAAAATAAAGAAAAAAAGTGATATATAGAACTTATACTTTAAGCATCATTCTAAATAATCTATATTAATTCAATTTAATTCACATGAAAATCCTACGTAAGAGATGATGAAATTGAGACATAGAGATGTTAACGTAAGTACACATGGCTAAAACGTGGCAGAGCTGGCTAGTATTTGAACAGAAGTTATCAGTTTCAAAAAACGAGGCATTAACTTAGTCACTATACATCCTATATTGTTCCCCATAACTGTGAAATAGATATCGTAAATACGTTATATCATTCCTCTTAAAAAATCTTCAGTGAACCTCTTAATAACCTTTGAAATAATATAATTTGGACTTCATAATGGAATATAAAATATCCTCCAAGATTTATTTCATTCTTCTCCAGCTTCATTTCACAAATCCTAGCACTCTCAATAAGAACAAAGTTCTTTAACCATGCTGTTTCTGGCCTGCCATACTCACTCTTTTTTTTTGAGATTTGTCTCTAATTTGAAAACCCCTGGTCTTTATTTAGGAATTAGTCCTAAATAAAGTCCTGAAAGATTTTGAATCAGGGATTCTAAATGAGGTAGTAAACACTCTTTCAGACTTCTGTAAGTCTTTGTGCTATAAAAATGTCCTTTAGACACTTGCTCTTCATGTCTCACACATTAGGAATTGAGCTGTCTTGAGTCACAGATTTCATCTTTGTTTCCTCAGACCCTAGAAAACAAATTCTAAACCGTTCTGATAATATTGTGGTAGTATATAAACACAGTAAGGCAATATGAAATACTGCATGAGTATGAAATATTATAATGATTGAATATCTTATATTTGTTATATCGACTTTTTTTCTTTCTGTGTGGAACTTTTAATGTCTTGCGGTTCTGGCAGGGTCCGAGGGAAAATAGGGTATAGCTACAGATATGAATGAGATCATCAACTTTACAAAAGCCTCACCTAAGCTCAAAAATCCTTTTGTTAGAATACTATGGTAAAGCCAATGTAAATTGAAAAGTAAAGTATGACTTTTAAAAGGAAGAGAGGGGCAAAATAAAAAGGATTGGAAAACGTAGTGATACATAATGAAACTTTTTCAGTATCCTGAAATGGAGACCTCTGCTGTTTTGGTTTCTGTGTAATGTAGGGCTTTGGAAAAGGATGTCACAATATGAATCAATTTATATAAACTTTTCCAAAGAGATTTTGTAGATGTCTTGGCAAGAGATAAATAACTGAGATGTACTTTTCGAAAGGAAGATATATTGACTGTAATACCTCTGCTTGCTTGCAGTTCTGAAGTAACCAAAACTGTAAGAGCAGCTTTTTCTCACTCTTTCTGCTCTTTAAAGCCAAATCAGTTCAGTAACTGACCTCACCACTTTTTTCATTCCTCACAGGTGATTAGGATGCCATTATTGTGACATTTGAAACTGACCAATTAACAAATGATCAGGGACGACCTTGACTCAAATCCCCTAGTTCTTGAGAAACTGTAAATCTAATACACACACACACACACACACACACACATAAGGTATAGGAGTTGCTGATGCCAAGGATGATATATCTGTATATTTGCTCATGGAGGAATACTTGTCTGAGATTTTTCTATACTCTCTAAATCTCAGAAAACAGATGCATGCACCATAATTATGCCATGAATCTAAATAAGAGGGAGTAGTGGGAGGACCCCAAAGTCTATTGAACCTGCAGATTGACTAGATAATATTTTTCCTTTCATGTGTTTATCATATCTCTCGGAACTGAATCAGAGTCTAATTTGTATTCTAAAATTCACATGTGGAAAAAATGATTTTTTTTTGCCTTTCTATAAGTAAAGTGTCATTTGCTTTTAATTCCCCAATCTGCTTAAGCAAATATAATAATGATGATGATGATAATAATAATAATTTTATTCTAATTTGGTATACTTAGATCCAATGATTTAATCAATATTCTAGTCATTGTTTAATTCAGTCTAGTCACTTTGGGGACATAAGTAGTCTGTCAGTATTCTACTTTATTTGTTCTTTTTTGTCACTCCAGAGTCCTCCTTACTCACCACCCCAGCATTGATGAAGTAAACAGTGTCCTCAGAATTTTCTCATTTGGGCTTTCTGTCCAACAGATATTCTATATTTGCTGGCTACTGCTGTTGTGGTCTGCCTTGCTCCTCTGCTGGGTGTGATACTGCGCCTTGCTTGTGTGAATTGTGGAGCAGTAAAGTCTACATACTCTAGAAAAAAAGTCTCTTGGTTTCCCTGATGCAAATACTGACTCATTAAGTCATTCTGTGTTCTCTTAAAAAAGACAATGGTCTAGGCATTTCTCGCCACCATATTTGAACAAGTAATATCCATGAAGATGCTCTCAGGATGATCCCATAGGTCCAATCTGTTATTGTTTCTCAGTCATATTAGATGATGTATTTTCTGAAACTTTCTAAAATGAACAATAAAATTATTTTCAACTTTAATTATGACAGGTTGAATTCTCAAATGCCACCCTCAAGTTTTCCACCAGAATCCCTGTAACTGCAAAATATGATGAGATATGACCCCCATGATTATGTTACATTACATGGCAAAGAGATTTGATGTATGTAATTAAGTCTACTATCAGTTGATTATCAGCTATTTAAAGAAGAGATTGTCCAGGTGAGTCCAAGATAACCATTGAGCCATTTAAAAGTAAAGATTTTTTTTTTAATTTAGTAGAAAGGAAGTAAGAATTTTGAAGCCTTTGAAGGATTTGAAATAGTATTGCTGGCATGACATGGATGGAGACCCATAAAATGAAATACTATGCCCTAAAAGCTAAGAGTAGACCCCAGCTGACAGCCTGAAAAGAAGTAGTAACCTCCATCCTACAACTGAAACAGAATTCTGTTAGCAATCTGAATAATCCTGGAAGCAGATTCTTCTCCAAAGTTTCTAAAAAAAAAAAAAATCTCACCTAGATATTTTTATTTCAGACTATGATACCCTAAGCTAAGAACTCAGCTCCACCCAGACTTCTGGTTGTCAGAATATGAGACAGTAAACCAATAATTTATCTTTAATTCTAAGTTGTATGACTTGTGTTATTTGAGTAAAGTTTGTGGTAATTGTTACCTCTATCTTTCTATGCAAAGTTTTCTTGAATAATAAAACCAAGTTGATAAAGACAACAAAATAGATAGGTCATGCTAATAGAGACAGTACACAAATGTCTAAGGTTTCAGTTCTTACCTTCTGATATTGCTACAACCAAGTTGTCCATAAAGATTTTCAGTTCCAAAAATACATAGAAGGTGCAATTTATGCCACTAAAATGTTCTTTAAAAGAGGGGTCATTTTACATATTTTTCTACTAGTAAATATGAAACATACTCAGAAGTGTTAGGGTATACATATTCTATACAGAAAGATGATTTAAAAAATATATGTGCCATGTCTTTTTTCAATCATCTATTCGAGGATGCTTAGTTGTTTCCATGTCTTGGCCACTGTGAATAATGCTGCTGATTATTGAGGAGAATGTATCTTTGTAGATAAATATTTTTAAGTTGTGGAGTAAATACTCCAAGGATTGCTGGATTATATGGTAATTCTATTAGTTTTTTTGAGGAACTAAAAACTAATTTACATTCCTGCCAGCAGTATATGAGAGTTTCTTTTTCCCCACAACCTCTCCAGCACTTGTTATTACTTGTCCTGTTGATGATAGACATTATAAGAAGTGTGAGGTAGTACCTCATTGTGGTTTTGACTTGCATTTCTCTAATAGATAGTAAAGTTGAGCACTTTTTTATGTCTGTCACCCATTTGTATACCTTCTTGGGAAAAGCATCTTGTTCAGTCCTCTACCCATTTTTTAATTAGATTATTTGTTTTTCTGTTTGTTGAGTTGTATGAGATTTTTGTATATTTTGGATATTAGCCCTTTATTGGAGGTTTTGTTTGAAAATATTTTCTTCCATTCAGTTGGCTGTCTTTTTGTTTTGTTGATGGTTTCTTTTGCTGTGCAGAAGCTTTTTAGTTAGATTTAATCTCTCTCTCTCTCTCTCTCTCTCTCTCTCTCTCTCTCTCTTTCTCTTTTTTTTTTTTTTTTTTATGGTGGGCAAGACATGGAAACAACCAAAATGCCCTTTGATATATGCTTAGGCATTTCTTTATTCAAAAAGTTGGTTAAGGATTTTCACTTGCAGTAAATCATTCAGCCTTTGGTCTTTATCTGTATTTTATGTTTGTTATTGTGGTTAATGGCTAGTGGTAAGATTTTATAGGCTCCTTTGCCCAATTAATATTTAATATTTATCTTACATTTTGATTTATATGAGATATATTAAACCATTACTTACATATCATTTCAGGTTTACAATGTGGAATTTTAAAATATACAAGTAGAATTGATTTTCTATTAAAATATGGCATTTAACATAGTGAAAATATTGTTACTACTATAAATATTTAATTCTCACTACCTCACACTTCCAATAGTATTCTGTCAATTTCTAGATGTTTTAAATAAAGTGATAACCTAGAGAAATATTAAAACTTGTTTTTATGTTATTCTGTTCTGATTCCCCCCCCAAAATTGCAGTGTATCTTCTAATTTGCCACTCAACGTGTAAATCATTTTCAATCTGAATTATCTAATCTATAATTAACATTGTACACATTTATACTATATATTTTATGTGTAAATTATATGTGCTTTTGAACTCTCTAATATTTTATGTGTACATATCACAACTTTGTTATAACCCTTTTAGTAGTATTACCACAATTAATATAACTACTACTTCAACTAACTATTTGTAATAGTGATTGTTTATATACTGTGTTCTAAACCCAGGCTTTCTATTCACATGAATGAAACAGAGATTTTTTTTTTTTTTCTGTGCTATTATTTGGAACATAGACTCTAGCCACCATATAATTTTTAGATCTTGGTTAATTTTTTATGACTTTACTTAGAACACCTAAAATAATTTTATTATAATTTGTAAACATTTGAAATCTATACACATAGAAAAAATGAAAGAAATAAAAGAAAAACATAACACCTTTTTGGTTTTGATTTAAATTAAACTAATGCTTTTTATATTCTTTGTTTAATAATTTTATAGTCACAATAATTGTATGTAATTAAAAATGAATATGACACATACAAAAAAAAAAAAAGCATGTCAGCATCCTAACCCCCAAATTCAAGCATACTCTATAAACACAGGTATTGGTGTAAATTACACCTGGTGTTTTTAGCACCTCTCTTTCACTTGGAAACCAAAGAACTAAGATATCAAACTCCTGAGGATAGTTCATCCCAGAAAGAAACTGTCAGGAAGTGTGCTGCCAGCTATGCCCCTGGAAATGTGTTATTAGCGTTGAAAGCTTCACTGAGCTGACTACCTAGGTGATATATTCGTCTATCATTTTCTTAAAATTTATATAAAAGTATTGTGAGAAATGTTCCTATCTATCTCATACAGAATATCTATTTTTAAAGACACAATCATTTTTTTTTTTCAAATGAAGAAAACTGAATCATCCAAGATTTGTAAAAAGGCCACACGATATTTCTGTTTTAATGCTGGCACAAGTGCCCTATTCCCTGCCATATCCATACTTCCTTCACCCTAAACATATTAACAGTTCAGCCAATATTATTTTCCATTTAAAAATATATTTCTTTTTTTTATTTATGTGCAGTTGGATGGCGTATATTTATCATTCTGTGTTTATTTGATATTAACTCTCACACATGACATTGTGCTTTCACTGTGTTTCCTGCAAGTTGTGTAGGTAGTATTCCTGATCCTATAGCTGCTATTTCAGGGATCTGTTTGTGGCAAAACATTTCAAATAGAAAAATATTTATATTTGAAAGTATTCTAAAATGTTTTTTAATTAATTTGATTACGTCTCCTTGATCAAAGGAGACTTGTATTAGGCTATTTATTATAGCCTACCATATGTTGGCACCAATTGAACCGTGATTATCTTTCAAAACATGACCCTCGAGATTGCAGTTTGTCCAGGGGAAATAATGATAATGAGGACACTACATCACATTGTGAAGGTTATGACAGATTAAAATACAGGACGCTAGGAGACCAAGAGTAGAAGAGCGAGGTAAGATATCAAAATGATTCTATATGTCAGTATTTAAAATAAGAAGTATCTCTTCTCAAAGTTTTTAATTCATCTAATGTTTGAATGAAAGCAAATTTTGATTAGTTAAATCACTATATTTATGTGCATTTTAAATGGACTAATTTTAAATTAGTCCATAAGAGTATTATTCTCTTGGTAGAAAACTTTATGATTTTTTCTGATAATACTTGTTCCTTGCAGATACAGTTGATATTCAGAAACATATTATTTGCACTTGCTGACATATATTATCTGTTATTCAAGCCTTCCCCCTACCAAAAACCTAGTTTTGACCCATTTTTAACCCTACCTCTGTGAGCATGTTTCAGCAGTGACAAAAGTAACTGCTAGATGTTTTCTCATGTTATTATTATCATTATGTTTCTTTTGACTGTGTCAAATATATTCAGTCTGTATCCTCAGTAGTAAATCATTTTCATTTGAATTGTATTTTTCAGCTGGCAGTCTGTTAAAGAGTCATGCTAGTGACATTTTAAAAACAACATGTATTTATACAAAGTGTGTGCACATCCCAAGAATAATTTCTAATTTTAAATGACATTTTGTAAAGGAAATTCTACATTACTATATGCAAAAAATAAGTTTAAAATGTCTATATTAATTGTGATTCCATTAACAAACAAGAAGTGGATTATTTCACATAATGAAAAATGATTGCTGATTTTACTGGATTCTTTTCACATAGCTTGATATCCGAATACCTAAAAAAAAATCTTTAAATTTTTTAAAAAGTATAATGCACATATATAAGGCTAATCATTGTTTTATGTTATATATAAATATATATATTTTATATATAAATATATATATAAATATGTAGATAATGTTTTTCTTAATTTTTGCGGTGTGATATAAAATGTGCTTCAGTATTGAAATATCCCCCTTAGCAATCCTAGACTCTTGGGGCACCATGCTAAGAGAAAAAAAAAGTAATAACACAGGGAATTTACAGAAATCTGTGGGATTTATTATCTGCCAAAGAAAGAAAAAACACTCTCTGGAGAGAGCAATTTGATTTCTCAAGCTTTTCCCAGTTGAGTACATAATCACATAAAACACTGCTTCCCAAAGTACCCTGTTAGGAACTCTTTTTAAATTCCAGTCCTTCAGATTCTAATAATCTGTGTGATATTCATAATAAATATAATATATTTCTTAAAGATTACAATTTATGTGATATTTACATACTATGAAATTCAGCATTAAGAGGCTATATGCAAGAATAATATGAGGAATTACCTTGAAACTCTTAAAATAGTTATCTAGAGCATGATCTCAAAATTGGAAGCATTCAACCCAAGGGGCTTTTAGTATAATCCACTGTGTTTAAGGTACAGAAATCATGCATTAGCAATTTGTATGTGTGTCTGTGTGTGTGTGTGTGAGTGTGTTTATACACACATACTTAGTATCATATTTCTCATGTCTATTTTATCAATGCATTATATTAAAATTAAATATTGGTATGTTATTATCTGCACAATTTTCCAAAACCATAAGTAAATGTAGACATATTGGGAGCCAGTGTTTGAAATTTTACTTTACTAATAGAAGTAATAGAAGCATACAGATAAAATATTTTTGGGATAGTGATATGGCACAAAAATATACAAAGAAAAGTTTATATGCAATTAGTTGGATTATTCATTCATTTGACATGAGAATAACTGCTAAACCTCTAATAGTGAACTAAAATACTCTGAGGGTGAGAAGACATGGTTTTTCATTGTATTTTTTATGATTTAGAATATATCTCAGACCTCTAGATTCCAGTCATTACCGTGTCCTAACCTCAAGTAAAAGGTTAAAAACTAAAAAATAAATTCTCTGAAATGTATTAGAGAAATAATCTCTTAGGGAAAACTGTGCCCCGCCCTGTCCCCCCAACACACACACAAATGGAAACAGACAGGCAAATACAAAGAATCACAACCAACTACAGGAGAAACCTATGAGCAGAAATCATCATAGAAATCAGTTCTGGGGTAAGAAAATCTAAACTGTAACAGAAAACTTTGTGGAGATTCACAGTGGACCAGTCTGAGAGTTAAGAACCCTGGAGGACTCAGTCACGGGAAGAGTAAAAGTTTGTTTGTTTAACTCCAGGCTCTTGACCATTTTCTTGAGTGGATATTAAAAAAAAAAAAAAAAATCATGCTTCCCTCAGAGGGAAAGAAAAAAATTACAGTTTTAAAAAATACTGCAGTATTCTGTTCTTAACAAGGCCTGCCCTCAGGAGAAACTATTTTACTAGAGTCTAAACCAATGGGGTTTTTTCAGAGCCTAACCGCTCTGAGAAAAGCAAAATACCCAACATTAGCCACATTAGCCTTCCACATGGGGGAAAAAAAATACCTAACTTTAGCCTGCTCTTGCTTTTTACATGGAGGAAGAGAAACAATCAGCTTTACTACATGACAGCCATCTTGCCATATCGAAGGGAGAGTGTGGGGAGAAAGAATTATTTATGAAGTTCATGTACCAGAAACTCAGGCTCACTAAGAGACTGAAACTTAATTCCTAATCATGAGATTATAGATTGTGTCCCCTCCAACTACACAGTATCGAATTTCTAAAAGCTGATTTCCTGCAGTTGTTTTTTTTTTTTAACCAATATAGTATATCTATATACCAAGAAAAAAAATTCAAAGCATGTTAAAAAGAAAAAAACAAACATAGTTTGAAGAGCTAGAGCAAGTATAAGAATCAGACACAGTATAACAGTGATGTGGGAATTATCAGACTGGGAATGTAAAACAACTACAATGAGCATGCTATGGTTCTAGTGGATAAAGTAGACATCATACAAGAAGAGCTGAGCATTGTAAGCAGAAAGATGAAAATACTAAGAAACAATAAAAAAATAAATGCTAGAGATACAAAATGTAGTAAAATTAAAAACGAATGCTTTTGATGAGCTCATTAGTAGACTGACAACTGAGGAAAGAATCTCTGAGCTTGAGGATATTTCACTAGAAACTTTCAAAACTGAAACACACACACACACACAAAAAAAAGGATTAGGGAGAAAAAGTTCCTCAGAAAGAAGAGAAATGATATAGGTCAGTAACTCAGATCTACATAAAGAAAAGATCATCAGAGATAGAATAAGTGAAAGTAATATAAAAACCTTTTTATTTTTCTCATCTTAATTGATAGATAACAGTTCAAAATAATAATAGCCATTATATGTTTGAATATATATGTATGTATACACACACACCTATAGACATATATGTGTATATGTCTATAGGTATGTGTGTGCATGTGTGTGTATACAAATATAGATCTATAGGTGTGTGTGTGTGTGTGTGTGTGTGTGTGTGTGTGTATCCAAGCAAAATGATGACAGTGATAAAAAGAAAGGGAAGAATTAAGATTATTATGTTACTAGAAAATATTTTTACTTCAGTACAAAGTTATTTGAAAGTGGACTTGATTACTTGTAAATGTATATTACAAACTTTTGAGCAACAGCTAAAAAATAGGAAAAAAGTAGTTTAACTGGCAAAAATTGAATAAGAAATAAGAACAAATAGAAAACAGTAACATGTTTAGTAGATATCAATTCAAGTGTATCAATAATCCCTTTTTAATTCAATGGTCTAGATGTACCAATTAAAAGAAAGAGAGTAGATCAAAATATGTAACCCAACTATATGTTATCTGCAAGAAAACGACTTTAAATACAAAGAAACACATAGATTAAAAGTAAATGGATGAAAAATGTTATACCATACTAGTAACACTTATCAAAAGAAAATGTAAGTAGCTATATTAATTTCACACAGAGCAGACTTCAGCATAAGGAAATGTATCTGCTATGAAAAGAGGCATTACAAAATGATAAAAGGGGTCAGTTTTTTAAGGAGATGTAACAGTCACTGGTATGCATACATTTAATAACAGAGCATCAAAATACATGAGTCAAAAACAACTACAAGAGAATTGGATGAATTTACAGTTATAGAGACTTTAACACCCCTTTATCAGAAATGGACAGATCTCTGTAATGCCAACAGATATTTATCTTGCCATTATCGACAGACTTGAAATCTGAAATAATTATTTTATTCATCTTAAAACATTTCTATTCTGTTTCAAAGAATTCTAAAACCAAGAATACCTTATAATTTCTCAAACAATTTTTGTTAGGCAAATCAACACATTCTGCTGTGGTAAAAAGAAATATCTATATAGAGTCTAGTGGATATATTTTATGGGAAACTGCATTGGTTTACAGTCAGAAACATTAAATATTAATAAAATTGTCATTATCTATCTTTGTCATCTTGGGCAGGCACCTTAATCATTATACATCTTAGTTACTTTGAAAGTAAAATACCATACTTCAATTTAGAAAACTAAATGAACTTTTAGGTTTCTTTTGATTCTAAATTTAGATAATAAGTATGTGTATGATTCCCTGCAATGTTGTTATATTTTAAGAAAAAAGTTCAGCAGTAATAAATGCTTATTTTAGATTTTATGCTTCATCTTGCAACATATCTAAAGGGACACAATAAAAAATGTTTATTCTATTCATGAACCTCTTAATTCAGCTTCTTAAATGTTTACATGCTTAATTTCATCAATCAGGCATTTAGAATGAAATGAATTCCAACCCTCCAGAAAATTTTACTTCCCAGGTGGTGCTAGATGTAATGTGCTAGAAGTAATATAAATTACTGTATTAAGAGCCATTGAATTGGACAATATCTTTTCCAGATGACACTAAAATTAACTAGTTTCTTTTAGATATAATTTATAATGGGTTATATATGATTTGTTTTTTTTAACAAGTAGTATCTATAAGAAAAATATAAATATCAATAAACATTGTAAATTTAATCTATCTGAAATAACAGTCATCTACTAAAAAGTAAAAAACCATTTTAAAACAAAGAACTATTCAAAAATTTCATGTATAATTATACTTACATGAGTGAAGGGAGGAAATTAAGTTTTTTTTATTTTCAATAGCAATCTTTTCTAGCAAAAGAGAAAAAAAAACTTTTAATATAAACAATATTTTTTTCTAAAGAAGGCAATTTTTACTTTGAAAATAAGAGCAAATACTAATAGCTTTCTAATTGATTCAAGAATGGGACACAAGAAACATTATTTAACTTATGTAAAACAACATTAGTTATGCTTTTTGCCATAAAGTTTTGCTGGATTTATTTAGTTTTTATTGCTTCAACATAACAACCACACATAGTTGAAAAATATAATTATTTAGAATACACTTTTGAAAATATCGTACCACTGAAGACTTTATAAAAACTGATGATTAATATACTGCTGAAACTGCATCATCTTTCTGAAAAAAATCTCACTACCATTTGTTCCCTTCATCATCTTGTGGCTCATTGACTGATTTCAACACTTGCTATCTACATTCGATGAGTGAGAATGTTCAAGCACATCTCTCAAAAAGTGACATATTCAATATTGGATTTGTGATCATTTTTATGGAAGGATGGGTGGTATGAAGTAGTAGATTAATCTCAGTTCAGTGTTCAGAGAGCGGTTTAGTCAATTTATCTATTATCTAGTGAATTTTAAATGAAACATTGCATCCCAAATTTGGCTGACAAACTATTTATGTTAAATAAATATTTAATATAAATATTAAAATGAATTTCACTTTACTGATTCCAGTAATATAAAAAATATTTTGCATTTTCAAATTCTTTTTCACATGGTATATATGATTATATATACAACATTTATTTCAAAGAACTATTTTGATATAATAATGAATTGAAATTTATTGAGCTATTAAGATATGCTTATTGGTTTTGGCCTAATAAATTAAGATATTTTATTTATTTATTTATTTATTTATTTATTTATTTATTTATTTATTTATTTATTTTAGGTGAGGCAACCCTTGGTTGACCTCAAAGATTGCAAAGACAATTTCTTACATTTTATTTTTTACTCCTACAGTGCCTGGTCTGTCTAGGTGGTCTCTCATTCAAGTACTAACCAGGCTTGACACTGCTTAGCTTCTGAGATCAGATAGGATCTGGCTTGTCAAGAATGGCATGGCCGTAGACCTTGTCACTGTCTTTAACATATTCATTTTTATCATAAATCCATTATGAAATTTTCCTGAGTTTGGTCACAGAAGTTAAAACAACACTTACTTTGCAACTACTCTATAAATAAATACAGCTTATTCTGGGATGCATATGTGTTATGATCATACTATTCTTTAGATCTAATACTATGTCCTTTAGCACACAATTTAACATATGCCTTAAAATTAAAATTTTCTAGCATTTGTTTAAATCTGCCAGCCACAATTAATTTGCTTCAAACAGGCAGGATTTTCTTAATATTACATTTTTTTGTGTGATGATGTTTGAGTCTTATTTTTTTCTAGAGTTTTTCTTTACTCTTATTTTCTCTTTAAAATGGTTCAGGGTGGCATGGATGTAGACAAGTTAGATTTAAAAGTTAATGTTATAGTAAAAATAATAGTGTAAAGAAGAATAAATAAGATATTATATCAATGGTAAACAATGTTCTTATTGGACTTAATACATCATTGTTTAGAAAAATTAATATATGAGCTAATATTAGAAAAATAATTGTTAAAAAGGCTAATATTAAAGATATAATTATATATTGTAATAATCTTATACAATTTTATGGCCCCAAATAAAAAACTTTTAAAAAGATACAAAGAAATTTTTTTTGCTAAGTGTTGGACAAAGAAATAAGCATCATTATAGTTACTCAAAATTTTAAATATATGTCAACACTGTATTAACTCAATGCTACAGATGATTCTTAACAAAATAAAATTCCATTTATGTGACTTAATTTGGTTAAGTAGAAAATTCATATTAATTTGATTACATAAATTTAGGTGATTAGCGATATATTTAGTAACTTTTGTGATATTTAAGTCTGTTTTCGGTGTACCTCTTCAGTTTTATGTCCTAAAATATTCTCATGAACTATTTATGAGAGCCATATCAGTACCAATTGTAGTATTTGTTCGTCTCTGTGTTGGTTTAATGATAGCAGTAATAATTAACTTTAATCCAGACGGGTTTGCCTCTAACATAACCTGCGCCAAATACAAATAGAGGTCTAAATACCATGACTGTGCATTTCAAATCATAAATTAAGATGCGATAAGTACAATACATTTTGTCTCTTATCTTGACAAATATATATCTTGATAATGATTTATAAAAAAAAGTTTGAATTCTTAATCTCTTTGGAGGGTGCACTTATGTCCCTGGATTGTCCACCATTCTTATTCTAACTTCTGTTATTAACAGCCACATATGTGTGTGTGACTCCTCAGTTTTCATGCCTATACTTTATCTGCAGCCACCCCCTTGCCCACCAACTTGCCATGTAAACATTGCCCTGGTCTGTGAGTACACTATGGAGACATGAGCCATTCTCCAAGAGTCATATCCCCAGTGATCAAGGCTGGTGCTATTTGGGCAGAGAATTCTGGAATCCCACGTACCTGAAGCATTGTCTGGTATATCGGTTTACTAGGGCTTCCATTACAAAGTACTACAAACAGGGTAGCTTGAACAACAGAAATTTATCGTCTCGTAGATTTGGAAGCTGGAAGTACAAGATCAAGTAGTTGGTTCTTTCTGAAAGCTATAGGAAAAATATGTTCCACATTTCTCCCAGCATCTAGTGCTTTTTAGGCAATCTCTGTTGTTCCTTGGCTTGTGGTTGTTTAGCCCTAATCTGTGCTTGATGGATACATGTCATTCTCCCTAGATCTGTCTGTCTTGGTCTACAAATTTCTTATTTTGAAAAGACACCAGTCATATATGATTAAAACCCACCCTGGTGAACTAATTTTTTTAATTAAAATTATTGGGATGACATTGGTTAATAAAATCAAATGTTTCAAGTGTGCAATGCAATAACATGTTATATGTATATTGAACTAATGTATTCACCACCCAAAGTTAAATTTTCTTTTGTCACCAAATATTTGACCCTCTTTACCCCTATCTATCTCCCTATTCACCCCTCTTCCCTCTGGTAATCAATTGTGCACTATCAATGTGCATGAGACTCTGACATGTTTGTTGCATTTAGTTTTATATCCCCATATGAGTGAATCGTATGGTTCTCAACATTTTCTGTCTGGAGTTTTTCAGTTAGTATGGATAATCTCAAGATCCATGTTGTCACAAATGACAGTATTTCTACTTTTCTTATGGCTGAGTAATATTCCCTTCTATGTAATTACCACATCTTTATTCAATCATCTATCGATGGACAGTTTTCATGTCTTGGCTACCATGAATAATGCTACTGTAAACACTAGGATGCACATATCTTTGCAAATAAATGTTTTCAAATGTTTTGGGTAAATACATATGGTAATTCTATTTTTAGCTTTCTGAGGAATCTCCATACTGTTTCCATAGTGGCTTTACCAGTGTACATTCCCACCAGCAGTGTACGAGGGTTCCTTTTCCCCAAAGCCTCTCTCTCCAACACTTGTTATTACTTGTCCTATTGGTGATAACCATTCTAACAGGTGTGAGGTAGTATCTCATTGTGATTTTGATTTGCATTACCCTAATAGCTAGTGAAGTTGAACATTTATTTTTAAATTTTTCTGTTGGTTATTTTTATATTTTCTTGGGAGAAGCATCTTCTATCCTCTACCCATTTTTCAATTGGATTGTTTTGTTTTGTTTTGTTTTTATTGTTGAGTTCTATAACTTTGTATATTTGGGATATTAAACCATTATTGGAGATGTTGGCAAATATATTCTCCCATTTGGATGGTTGCCTCTTTGTCTTCTTGGTGGTTTCTTTTGCTGTGCAGAAGCTTTTAAGTTTGATATAGTACCGTTCATTTATTTTTGCTTTTATTTCACTTGTCATTGACGTCAAATTCATAAAATCCAGTTTAGTACCTCTGTTTTCTATGCAGTTTATTGTTTTAGGTTTTATATTCAGATCTTTGATCTATCCTGAGTTAATTTTGATGTATGGCAATAAGTAGCAGTCTAGTTTCATTCTTTTCCATGTGGTTTTCTAATTTCCCCAGCACCATTTATTGATGAGGCTTTCCTTTCTCCATTGTTGAAAATTATTTCCCCATATACATAGGGAAATGTATATGTTCCATCAGTCTATTTATCTGTTTTTCTTCCAATATCATACTGTTTTGATTATTGACACTATAGTACAATTCGAAGTCAGGTAGCGATACCTCTGGCCTTTTTATTTTTTTCTCAGGATTGCTTTGTCTGTTTGAGGTCTTTTGTGTTTTCATACAAATCTGTTATTTTTTTTGTTCTACTTCTTTAAAAGATGTCATTGGGATTTTGATGGAGATTGCATTAAAACTGTATAATACATTAGATAGGAAGGTCATTTTAACTATCTTGATGAACTAATTTAACTTGACTTTCTCTATAAAGACCCTATCTCTAAATAACATTATATTCTGAGATACTGGAGCTTAGGACTTTAACATATAAATTTTGAGGACACATATTTCAAGTTATAACATACAGAAAATGGAGGGAGGGGAACAGACATGAGCTAGGGTGAGCATAATGCTTTCGCAAACAATGTTTTATGTGAATAGGTGAAACTAAAAGAGTTTTAAGGCACCCATCTAAAATGTAGAGGCAGCAGTATCTTTGGCCCAGGATACAAAAGTAATATTCATAAATCTGTTGCATTTTTATATGCTAATAATGAACAATCAGAAAGGAAATTAAGAAAATAACTCCATTTACAATCAAATGCCTAGAAATAAATTTAAAGGTAAAAGAGCTGTACTCAAAAATTATGACATTGAAGAAAGAAATTAAAGGAGATAAAAATAAATGGACATGTATAGCATGCTCATGGTTAGAAAGAATGGACATTGTTAAAATGTTCACACTAAAAGAAATTTATAGATTAAGTGCAATCCCTATCAAAATGCCAATCACATTTTTCACAGAACTAGAACAAATAATTCTAAGATTTATATGAAACCATTAAAGACCCCATATAGCAACAGCAATCTTGAGAAAGACAAAGTTGGAGGTATTATGATACTTGATATCCAACTATAGTACAAGGCTATAGTAATTAACACATCATTGTACTGGCATAAAAAAAAGACACATAGATCAAGGAATAGAATAGAGAGCCCAGAAATAAACCCACACTGATATGGTTAATTAATCTATGACAAAGGAAGCAAGAATATACAATGGGGTACAGACAGTCTATTCAATAAATGATGTTGAGAAAACTTAACAAATACATGCAAAAAAAATGCAACCGGATCACTTACACCATGTACAACAAACTCAAAATGGATTAAAGTCTTAAATATAAGACCCAGTGCTATAAAACTCCTTGAAGAAAACATGGGCAATAAACTCTCTGACATTTCTCTTAGTGACATTTTTTTTCTGCTAAATCCCCTCAGGCAAATGGAAGAAAAGGAAAAATAAACAAATGAGACTACATAAAACTAAAATTTTTTACACAACAAAGGAAACCCTCAACAAAATGAAAGACAATTTACTGAATGGGAAAAGATATTTGCCAGTGATACATCTAATAAGGGGTTAATACTCCAAATTTATAAGGAACTCGTACAACTCAACACCAAATTAGTTAATTAATTAATTTAATTTAAAAAATGGTCAGAGGACCTAAAAAGACATTTATCCAAAGAGGACATACAGATGGCCAATGGATATATGAAAAGATGCTCAAGGTCACTAATCATAAGAAACATGTAAATTAAAACCACAATAAGATATTACCTCACACTTACCAGAATAGCTATGATCATAAATTATAAAACAACAAGTGTTGGTGAAGATGTAAAGAAAAGGGAACCCTTGTGCTCTGTTGATGAGATTGCAAATTTCCATAGTGATTACCACAATGGAAAACAGTTTGGAAGTTCCTCAAAAAATTAAAAGTAGAATTACGTTATGATCTAGCAATTCCATCTCTGGGTATTTATTTGAAGAAATCCAAAACACTAATTTGAAAAGATATACACACCCCTATTTTCAGTGCAGCACTATTTACAATTGCCAATAGAGGACTGCATAAAGAAGTCGTACATATAAATGATGGAATTTACTCGGCCATAAAAAGCGAAATCTTACCATTTGCCATAGCATGGGTGGCCTGGAAGGTATTACATTAAATGAAATGTCAGAGAAAGATAAATGCTCACTTATATATGGAATCTAAAGAATAAAATGATCAAACAAAACAAACAAACTCATACACAGAGAACAAACTGATGATGCCAGATGGAAGGAGTTTGAAGGGTTGGGTGATGAAGCTGACAGGATGAAGAAGTACAGATTGTTATTTACAAAAGAGTCATGGGAATGTGAAATACAGAATAGGGAATATAGTCAATAACAGTGTAATAACTATGTATAGTGCCAATTGGAGCCTAGTCTCATCAAAGAGATCATTTCATAAATTATATAGATGTCTAGCAACTATGCTATACACTTGGAACTAATATAAAATAATATTGAATGTCAACTCTATTTGAAAAAAATATAAAAAGTACATATTTTCAATTAATTTAAGATTTCTCAGAAATTTTAGATGCACTGTGACTTGCAAGAGAAAAATATAACATGCAAAGTTTAAGTTTTTATCATTAAAAAATTCTTTGAAAAACATTCATTAATAAGTTACAACATAATACACCATGATATATTAGTGTTCCACATAACTCTCCTTAGAAAATGCCAGGTTTGGTAGTTCTGATTGAATACTCTTGATAACATATACCATTCTTTCTATTACTTTTCTAATTTCCAAATATTTTCACTATTTGGGTTTTTTTTTTCTCTAATATCATCAGGATTGTCACTAATAAATGAAGTGTTGCTATTTAAGATATATCTTTTTATGTATGTGTGTTCAAGCATTCAATTTTAAATCTCTGAATTATTTTGCTTTTATTTTGGGGGCACACCTGCTTTTTAGTCCTTTCAGAAATGTATATATTAAATAAATTTTAATGAATTCCAGGGAAAATTATATATAGAGAGATCTATATCTATATCTACATGTAGATATAGATATAGATAGATATAGATGATATAGATATAGATATAGATATAGATGATATAGTATAGATATAGATGATATAGATATAGATATATAGATATATATCTCCATATCCTATTTGCTATCATTTATGTTGAACCAGAATCCAAAATAGATCACAATTACAGTGCATTTAGATTCTGCTGGCTATAACAGAACATAAAGTATGCTTTTTAATAGACAAACAACAGCAAATATTGCTCACTTTTTTTTTTACTAGGATCAAATACTTTGCTTTTGTTCCTCATTCTTTGAAATTTTAATAGCCTGTAATTTATTTCCCACATAGTAACAATGGAAATGGAGTGAGCTTTCATATAACCATTTTATATGGTTGCCTTAAGTTTGTTCTCATGTGCTATAGAAACATTTTTTAACTAGTACTTTTAGAAAAGTAAAAATTATTATTTTCATTTTGGTCTGATGTGTGCAGGATTGTGTCAAGGGAAGGTGAAAACAAAGGAATATGGGTTTTAAATGTTTTTTAGGTAACACTTTTTTTCTACAGCTTATCTCCAAACTGGTATATGGAAGCCACTGTAATTTAAAATGAAATAAATATCAAAAGTTAAATAAAATAGTATATTGGAGTAATTTTATGAACTAGCATCATGAAAGATTATAGATTTTAACAGAAGAAGCATATGAAATCTATCAAGTACAATAATACAGAAGCTAAGTAGTTAAAAGAGCATAAGTAATGTTGCACTTTTTTTTTTTTAAATCCACATGTATGGACAGTGTGGAAAAGAGTATTTCAGAACTATAACAAAAAAATATAAAAACACTGAGCTTGTATTTCAGAATAAGACATGAAATTGTTCAAAGCCCTGTCCTCCCACCTTTTAAAATAAAGCAAAGAGTTCTTAGTGATTAGAATGAACTAGACAGAAATTGTTCTCAGAAATTAGAAGTCTTTGTAGTTATCCAATAGAATAAACAATTCCTGATAGAGTGGGCTAAGTGAAAGCAGCCAGCTTTTATTACATTACCAGAGAATACCCAATGGATGACATTTTTTGCCATTCTGAACCTGCATTGTTACTAAAAAAAAATGAAGAATGACTTATGAGGTTCTTAGCAGTAATGATGCTTTCCCTAGTAGATGAGAAAAAGCTAAGTAGCTGCAAGATGTTCTGTTCGATGAAGAGGATTATGATTCAGGAATTAACACGTTAGGGCTTTTATAAACCTGATACAGGGATTACATGAACTATAGAAAATAATGGAGTGTTAGCCATCTTAATACTTCTACTTTATTTATTAAGACTTATTGGGAGTTGCTAAAATCACTCCTCACAAAATACATTTCAGGTTAAATAATATTACAAATTGAATTTTACTTTTTGGATAAAAAAATATTAGGCAGCGATGTTATGTGATAGGCAAAACAATGAAAATGAAGATCTCTTTAAATATGATTATAACATAGCAATGAATGCATAATGTTATCATTATTAACTGGTTTATAGTCTATTAACCAGTTAAATATCTAATATCAAATAATGAACCTATGAATAAGAGGAGTGATATTCTGATTCAGTCAATAAAAAACCCGACTATTTTTTGAAAATGTATTAACAGATTAGTAATATCCAATGTTCACTGTCAATATAATGAATCTGAGAGTTATCTCTATAGATATAGATATATAGATATAGATACAGACATTAGAGTACCAGGCAAATTTAAGTAGTTCTTTAGTTGTTAAATCCAAATATTGTTCAAATAAAATTTTATAGTCATGGAACAATCCTACTAAAGAAAAAAAACTTATATTGACTTGTAATGGTACTACGGAATGAGACAAGATATCAGAGAATTTTTTTTGCTCTATTTTAAAGAAAATTATATAGGGAGAAAGCAAGATTTAATGTGAAAAAAAAAGTTCTGTTTAGAAACAACCTGTTTAAATACAGATTCTGCCACCTGCAAGACGTGTTGTTATGTGTAAGTTAATAAACCTCTTTAAACTTAAGTCCTTATTTCTAAACTATGATATTCATCTACAATAGCTAGTATAATATTGACACATATTCCTAGTCAATAAATGAATGTTTATATTATTATGAATTAATTAGCAACACTAATTCTATTATTGTCATTTATTGCTAATGCTAAATTTGAAAAGTAATGTTTATTACTGAAGAAAATAAAATGGCCGAATAATTAAGTCCACATTCTTGAGTAGAAATGGATTGTCTGCTTAAAATGTTCCAGAACATTTCAGAAACTACAGAAAAAAAGTGAATAGCATGATGCCATTTTAAACTAAATCTAGGTTCTGAATTTATGTAAATTAAATATTTTTATGTTTACATTCTATATCTTAAATACACTGCCTAAATCGAATCTTCTTTATATTTCTGATGTCACTGCAATTTTCTCTATGTAAAATCATGATACACAAAAGAGAAATAAAAACATTTAAAATTAATAAAAATCCAAAAACTGTTCAGTTCTTTACAATAAATATTTTATTGTTGTTATCAGATATAATTTTTCAGAACTGATTACCATGCAGTTTGAGAAGCCATATATTTTGAGTTTTATTTTACTTTTCAATTTTAAGAATTCTTAGCTTGATCTTATCCCAACATAGCTAACTGGCAAATAGTTTTATTATAATACACCTTTATGTTAAATTACATACTTAGAAAGCAAATAGTTTCATTCTTTTTAGTGTGATTAATTTAGTAAATAAAAAGGAATAGTTTTGTTAAAAAAGATAACTATATCACCATTACTTATACCTACTTTTATGTTCATTAAAAATATAGTAACTTAAAACTCTCTTTCTGTGTATTACTTTATGAAAACAAAATGACCTTTTCTTCAAGAAGAATTAAGGCAATAATAGACTAATGCACATAAAAGGTGGTGGAAGTGGTTGAAGTGGGTCACAAGAGAGATAAAATATGCTAATATAATTTTTTTTAACTTTTTTCAATTTCAAGTGGAGTCAACTAGGTCTGTTTATTCTTTTCTTCCTTCCTTCCTTCCTTCCTTCCTTCCTTCCTTCCTTCCTTCCTTCCTTCCTTCCTTCCTTCCTTCCTTCCTTCCTTTCTTTCTTCCTTCTGTCCTTCCTTTATTTCAATATTTTTTTCATGTTTATTACATACAAATCACTACCCCAAGAAGACTAAGAAAAATGAACTCTGTGAGTTCTGTCAGAAATACATATTTAATTAATAATGACCTAAATACATCGCTACCAGTTATACAAAATTTTTGTTGGATGTCAACTGTTTTAAATTAGAATGTATTTGAAAACACTTACTCATTGATTTTTTATATGAATTAAGTTATAATTAATGAGCGAACCTAAAAAACTATTGTCAAAGAATAAACGCTGTTCTTGCTGTCTTTTATAATTGCTAGCAATAGTCACTGCTCAACTTTAACTGCTCTTGAGGTTCCTAGGGCCCTAATTCTTTCTAGTCTTGACAAATAGTTAAAGCAATCAGAGTGAGAAAATACATATTATTCTCCTTATTTCATAGTAGAATTTTAAGTGATCTTAAAAAAAATATTTTATTTTATGTATTTTTATTATTAAAAATGAGATTGGTGGAAAATTATTTGCAATGGATCTTTATCTCAATGAAGTAAAAAAATATGTTTATAAAAGACTTAAATTATAAATTTTCTGTTATATATAATGGCTTTAAATGTAAATGTTAATGAGAAAGAATTTGAAAATGGAAACTACAGTTATTAAATAGTTACTTAAAGTCTTCACAGATAGGACAAGGTTCAAGAGAGAAAAAGTGTATGGAGCCAGATAATCTGTAGTTGTATAAACTGTAATAAATGCAACCTTAATCTTTTCATACTATTGCTAGATGCAGTTTAGTGTTTTATTCATTTTTACCCTGAAACTTTAAAATCATCATGAGACTGATTATGTCTTTCATTTTTTAATTTCAAGACAACTAGAAATGGACATTCTCATATAAATGATTTTAATATAATCATAGCATCGTCAATGAACAATGAAATGAAATTGACTTCACCGTTAGCTCCAACAGTTAAGAACCTTCATACTACATTGATTTTATGACTTTTC
Source organism: Macroglossus sobrinus (assembly GCA_004027375.1). Lineage (NCBI taxonomy): Eukaryota > Metazoa > Chordata > Mammalia > Chiroptera > Pteropodidae > Macroglossus > Macroglossus sobrinus. The sequence goes on along the minus strand of PVKZ01001744.1, from coordinate 152,459 downwards.
TAAAAATTCTAAATCTTTACAATTAAGCTGACAAAAGTGAAAGCATGAAGTTTTCATTAAAACAGTATGAATAAAATTAATTTTCTTTGCTTCTTAGGAAATATGACAAGAAATTCTATATTATAGTTTTTAAAGTTAAAAATGATTCGGATAGCTCAATAAATATGCATGTTGAATTTATAGGTATCAGATTAAAAGTACTTGGAGTAGGAACACTCCATATGATGGTATGACCAAGATTTGTAGGAAAACAAATGTTCAGGTTAACTCATATTATATTTTTGTTACATTACGTTTTATATTTATGTTATATTTGACAATGTATTTTATTTAGTATTGAGGCCAATTCTCTTTTTATGTTCTACCAAATATTCTGAAATGGGATGAGATTTTTATGTGTGTGATATTTCATCACCTACCATATGTCTAAAAGTTTTCTCTTTTAATGTCAGTTTAATATCCCTTTTGCCTGTTAAAAATTTTCCTTCAAGAATCTAATACATCAAATCCAATTTAGGTCAACACTTGTTATGCTAACTCCTTATACTAGTTTCAAAGATAATAAAATGTTCATCAGACAAAGTGATAACAAGAAAAAAGGTCACCCCTTATAATCCCTTTTGGGTTTATTTGATGACCTCAGTGACTCAAAGTAGGTCCAAACCACAACTCATGACAGGTGGGGCTTTTGAGCAGCTTTTCTGAAATGCCAAATACAACAAGGCTGTAGTTTTGAGATTTATTTTTATTTTCCCTTAGGAATGAGGTCATATTTTAAATCAAGATAAAAATACTGAGTTTCAACCAATGTTTCCAATAGTGGTGGATGGAGGAGGGAAAGAGGGGGTGCAGAGAGAGATGGAGGGGGCAAGAGAGAGAAAGGGAGAAAGAGTATCCTTAAACTGTTAGCTGCCAATTGATATAAGAACTTTCTAAATATTGCAGAAAAAAAGCATAAAAACATTTCAAATATTTGTGAGTTTACTTAAGTTTTTAAAATGTTTTATAAGCACTCTTTAATAGTATCAATGTGGATGGGCTTATTTGATTTTGAAAGAAGAAAAAAAAAATGAATAGACCACAGGCAGTTGACATGGAAGATCAGGTTTGGCAAGGATCTGAATGACTCTCACCAATATGATGAATCACACCTAATCTCTTCAACCAGGAGCCCCAATTTTATGCAACTTATTCCAATTAAATGTCATTTGTTATTTATGCAACATGTGTTAAAAGGTTTAGATACCTTTCTTTGTTCGTGACCACTTATCATTTAGAAACAGAATTGAAATGCTTTGATATACTGTCATGTTTAGTCCTTCTACTGTTTACATGTAAAGATAGACATGATCACATATTCTAATGAGAAAACACTGACAGCACAAAACTTCTTTGCTAAGCAACCTGAACAGTCCTTAGGGGATGAATGCATGATAAGACTGCAATGAAAGGAAAGCAGTAGCTTTCAACATATTTCAGAGAGATTTAAAAAAAAAAAGTTACTAAAAGTATTAACTGATAGAGATTGTTGAAATACATAGTTGTATAACAAATTAACATTTCCCATTTTTGTACAATTATAGACTTTTTAAAAAGTTTTGATGTGATAAATTTCTTTCAGAACAAAACTTTTGCATGTGTTTCATTTATTGTTGGTTCTATACAATGCCAAAATAGCTTTATGAATCAATCTACCTTAAAGTAGTATAGTTTGTACAATTTACTTATAGATTGATTATTTTTATTATCGTTAATGATTCAGTTAGCAAGCTAATTTCATAAATAGTTGAGAAAAATTTATTCAGACAAATGCATGATTAAAAACTGTTATATAAAATAAATTAGTCAATAATTCAAATACAGATCTATCATTTATGACTAGTAGTTTCAATTGGCTTGACATGTAATGCTACTTTGTTCATAACATATATAAATTGCTTATGATAGAAAAAAACTCTAAAATCATATATATCCATTTATGATGTATTAAGTATAGTTTTTGTTTCAATCCACTAAGTCCTTATTTAACATTGTTAATAGATTCTTGGAACTACAACAAAATGACATAACAAAACCAATTTTACCATAGGCAAAGAGTTAATTTCCTGTTGCATCTCATTATCATTAGTGTAAAATCACATTGAACCAATGTTGTTCAAAGACCTGCCATAGTTCAAAGAGACTATCTTTAAGTTGTTAATATAGGAAAACCACAAGCATAGATAGGGATTTCATGATTTCAACACAAGGGGCCCATGAAGTCCCATCATTAGTTCTATCTTTACTAGGTAGTGTCTATTTCTCTTGAAACCTTAAGTATCATCCATCATTAGATATTTTCACACAAGGTATTTTTACATAAGATATGAAGGAGACAAGAGAAAAAGTTGGAAAAGAAGCAGTTATTGAACATAAATCCCAGCTGCTACATTTACCTCTGCAGCTGGTATTGAAGCCTAAACTGGAAAGTATAGCTTCATTCTTCAGACATTCATTCCATTTTTTCCTTACTCACTCTGCCAGCAACTCAGCTGTACTGGTTCTTGGTCAAGTAACATGAACTTTTATTCTTGTAGAATCTGATTCCTTAGTAATCTTGCTCTAGTTGGTTGATATGCTTTTCCACAGCTCAATAATATAGTATGAGGTAGTATTAAGAAATATCTCATTGAATCATCTATGTTCCAAAGACTGTCCTCTTTGTTCCCATTATATAGCAGAAAGTAATATTCCCCTCATAATTGGAATCAATTTTTCTCTTATCTAAGTTACTAGAAGACAGTTTTGAATTCCATTTCATCTAAACCTATGTTTTTTTCTGGAGGATGCATTAATCTGTTGATCACTTGGTTCTTCATTCTTTCCCAGAGATAGGAGGAAAACACATTGTGTTATTAGTCATAATGAAAAAGACTCTTCTTAGTTTTACTCCATGATTCTCAAGGCCATGCCTTCTGTCTCTGGGGGAGATGAGATCATAAATTGGCCATTGATTTAAAATATATATTATGTAATATAAACTGGTCACTCCATTTTTAGAATTCTGTCTTCCAGGTGGTACCATAATTTAGCCTTCAATAAGACATTTTATATTTCTTTAGGGTCACTGCTTCTGGTAGATCAGGAATATGTTGATATTAGTAAATTCAGTGGGCATAAGGGTTTCTTTTTAAAAAGAGCTTTATTAATGTAGGATCAGCTTCTGATAAGCTGTACATGTTTAAGCTACACATCTTGATAAGTTTCATATAGTGTACATCCATGAAATCATCATCACAATGAAGATAGCGAATATATCGTATTACCAGTATGTGTTTTCTCCACTTTCTGTAATTTCTTCCCATTCCATACCCAACAGGCAAGCACAAACTTCTTTCTATATTTTGACTGTTTATTGTTTACTTAAGGATGAAGGATAAATCTGGTCTTTGTCGCTTTGTAGGTCAGAAGGGGAAGTTCTGCATTTTTTAAATTGCAAAATGTATATCTTGAGCAGGAACAATATTGAGTGGGACAACAAAGCATACATAAAAATTATTTCAAGTCTCTAGCTAGTAATACTGATAAAAGTCCTATCAGGGAAGGCAAATGCATTGCCAGAAGACGTATTGAGTCCTATAGAAAAAAAAAAAAATCACTGTTCTATCCATGACACAAAGGATTTAATCAACCTACTACTGGGTAGTCAGCTGGTTACTTTATGGTAATGTGTCACATCAGGGTTACAGCATTGTTCTCTAATGTTAGCAAGTTTTGTGCTCAGGAGTAGTGTTATGAAGAGAAACCTTGGTAAGACTTCTACTTATCAAAACGCATGATCTTTTACTGTAGTTGCCTCTGGTGGTCATTGTCACTGGACATAAAAAGCTCTATGCAATGCGCTCATATAGAAAGTACTATCTGTATTCTTAACTCTTCAGATCTAATAGCCATACTAATGTATAAATTTGATTATTTTTGAACCTTAGTCAAGCTGACCAACTTATTAGTTACTATTTAGGATTCATACCTGAGTATATCTGTATCTCAGTTCATCCACAGAGTGGACAAAATATTTCACTCAAATATCTCTTTGTTGGAAGGATTTTCTGTCAGTAAAATTGGTCATTCAGGGCAACACAAGTAATCTTGTCATTCAGCAGCCATACATATTCAGTTGGACTTCGAATATGATGCAGATCCATTTGTAAACAAGTAAAGATCATAGGCGACTTCCCAAGAGGAGAAAGGGGTGGCAAAGTAGTTAGAATGAGTATCGTGGAGGTCTGAACCACCTGCTTATGCAGATTATTTGCGCTCTCATGACCTACATGGGCCAAATTTTTAATTATATATATATAAGTTCGAATGTACAGTTGACTCCTGAACAATGCAGGGATTAGGGGTGCTGACCCCCACACAGTAAAAAATCTAAATATAACTTTTGATTCTTAAACAACTTAAGTTCTCCCTGAGATCTATGGGAGTTTGGTTACAGGACCCTCCACTGATACTAAAAGCTGTGGGTGCTCAAGTCCCCTATATAGAATTGTATGGCTCAGTGCATACAGTCATTCCTCCTGGTTTTTTTTTTTTAATCAAGTATAAGTGGACTCATGCAGTTCAAACTCGGGTTGTTCAAGGGTCAACTGTGTGTATATATACATATATATGGAATGATCATTAATATAAAACAAATGCAGCAGTATTATATATATATATGTATATGTATGTATATATATACATATAAACAGTATTTTCTATATATATATACAGTATATTTATGTATATATACATATACACAGTATTTTCTATATATATGTATATATATACATATACACAGTTGTGTATATTTATATATGTATGTATATGTGTGTATGTACGTATGTGTGTGTGTGTGTGTGTGTATAAAATCTACCTTGAACTTGAGTGCTACTACACATATCAGTTTTGGGTTTAGTTTATCTTATATGCAACACATATCATTTTTGGGTTAGTTTATCTTATATGCTGTGGTTATGAGGGGTGATTAGAAAGTCCTAGTAACTTGGTATTCCCTGGTCAAGAATTTAGCCTTTACCAGGGCTCATTAGCAAGAGGAAACCTGGAAGTCTTCCAAAACCTTACTGATCTGTGCTGTGATTCTCCAAAGAGAGCTCTCCTGAGACTCTGTTAGAATTTATCAATGCCATAGATACTTCTAATAACATTTGATGTGCTGGATCATAAAATAGGACAGCTTGTACCACAGCTTGAGCCTATTTTGCTCCATGACTTACTCCAAACTGGGAGCCTTATGGGTCCTCTGATAAATAGGTTAAGCAACATAGCCAAATATAATATATATTTGGTCCAAAATCCAAGGAAACACATCAAGACTTTTATCTTTTTTTACATAGCAAATGGCATAGGGGGTCTTTTATCTAAAAGGTACACCCCATCATTTTTCTGCACAAGGTATCTTAGATTTTAAAGTTTCTTCTCAATTGTAATATGACAAAGAGAAAGAAAATTCACAGAGCCCTGTGGCAAGGTACCAAGTACAATCGTAGCATAATGTAAATTATTATTTTTTTCTTATTGATTAAAAAAAAGGCTGCACAGTAGGTGCTAAAGTTTTCACTCTTTCAATAGAGGCACAACACCTGTAATAGCAGTTATGCTTAGCATTTTCACCTAAGAATGGAGTAATTGTATCATAATAATTCTCTGACTTATCTGGATTTAGCACTGATCAAAAGATTTAAATGGAGATAAAGTGGTATATATCAACAACTCTATTCCTCAAGCCTTTGGCGATAATAGCAATTCTCTGCAATTCAAGATACAATACTGCTATGGTTCACTCTCTTTATAGAATGTGGGAAGTCTTAGAAGCTTCTAAATAGCCATTTGCATTATGACTCCTGTCTGTAATATCGCTCCAAAGGTTATGCACCAATGTGGGGACTTTGGCAGATATTTAGTGTATTTATTCTGATTACATCTTCTAGGATAGAGAAAACTACTGTGGGATGGATTGCAGTCCTATTGGATCCACAGTTAGGACTTGAGTTAATAGTTAATATACAACAATTCTGACATTTGGGATCTCTAAAGCTCAATAAAAACTAATAGTAATTATATAGTATCTTCAGTTGATATCTGATAACATCATTGGTAAATGGATGAGGGTATTGCTAGTGAAAGCTTTAGAAAATAGTATCAAGTGATATATATAAACCCAATGCTGGGCTCTTTATCTCTTCTACAGTGGAAGATATCCAAAAATAGTTCTCAAACCTTTGGGTGCTGTATTAGTTTTCTAGGACCACTATAACAAATTACCACAAACTAAACGGCATAAAAAAAAACAGAAATTTCTATCTAACAGCTCTGGAGGTTAGCAGTCAAAATTCAAGATAGCAGCAGAGTTGGTTTCTTCTTGATGCTCTGAGAGAGAATCTGCCCCATGCCTGTGTCCTAGCTTCTCATGGTTACTGACAGTCCTTGGTGTTCTTTGGCTTAGAGCTTCATAATTCTAACCTTTGCCTCCATCATCATATGGCCTTTTCCCCTGTGTCTCCTCTGGGTCTCTGTGTGCCTCCGAATTTGTATCTCCTTATGAGGACAGCAGTCATTGGACTTCGGGCTCAGCCTAATCTGACTTCATTATAACTCGATTATACCTACAAACACACTATTTCTAAAAAGTCACATTCATAAGTACCTGGCATTAGGATATCAATATAGCTTTAGAAGGACACAGTTTAACCTACAACAGGTATACAGGCACTGCAAGAGATAATGTAGTAACTGCACTTAGTATAGCAGAAAACTGTAACAAATGTGGATTAAATTAGGAAGGGCAAATAGAATGATCAAGAGAGAGAGTTTCTGAGAACAAAACAATGAGCAGCAAAAAATTAGTTCACTGCCATACCAAGTTATACATTCATTCTTTGTGCACTATGACATGGTGTATGCTTTGAGCTAATATATGCTGTGTAACTATAGAACCTATAATTTTCAAATGGGAGGTTTTTTTTATTGTAATATCCTATCTTTTGTTCTAACTAGTGTAATAGATATTTTGGTAGTGGTTGTAACTGTCCTTTCTCCACAGGTTACTGAAATTAACCAAGGCAAATGGACAAACTGAAATTTTGAACTTTAACCAAGATACCACATCTTGGTAAAACTCTGGTTTATTTTATTTTCAAGAAGTGAATTATATTATTTGATCTTTATTTGTTTAATTGTCAAGATGCCTCATGGACACGATTATTGTTTTTGAATGACATCCTTTCTGAATGGTCAGTGCCCATGCCATACTGGTTGTTAAAATTTTTGACTGGTTATGTGTAGTAATGGTAGTTTTCTTTTCAAATTATAAATCTGGGAAAATGGTGGATATGCATTTCATGACCAAGGTACACATGAACATGGACGATTGGTGGTTTTGCTGCCAATCATCAGTTGACCTTCTTTCATGACATTTGAAAAATTGCCTCTATCTCAATCCATATAATCAAAGGAGGTATTTATCACAAACATCCACATTTCCCAATGCCTATAGTGATTATTAGCATGTGAGAAATGAACACAATCACACACTTACTGGTTCAGGAATGACCAGTAACACAGAATAAATGCAGCAGTATTTTCTATAGATTTTTGGCATAGAACACTGGAGACATCTGAAATCTCAAGTAATCAGACTGCTGAAAACTTAGAATTCCTGAAATAATGTTCTCTGTCTTTTAAGACTAAAAACAAACGAACAAAATAAATAAAAAACAAATAGATAGACAAAACTCATCTTAGAGAAAAAATTACCCAAGTATGGAAAATCTCTTTTAGAGTTTTTGTACCTCTCATTCATGCCCAAAGTAAATTTATCTTAGAATTTCTAGGATGCACATAACTAATTTCCCTTTGAGTGAAGATAGTCTGATTAATTTTTCTGACTTCTAAATAAGAGTAAACAACAGAATTTAAAAAAAAGAAAAATAAATAGATGGATGCAACTATACTTAGTAATAATACCAGATTTTACTTCTGAATGTCATGTTTTTTTAAAATTCTTGTCTCTTAATAAACATAGCAAGATGTTTGGGATTTGGAGCTAAAGGTAAAATGATAGCTTCAAAGAACTGTTTCCTTTTTGTGCCGAATACATAACACTAGAACAAAAACAACACAAAAATACATGTGTTATATGTATGCATGTATGTGCATGTGAAAGTTTACATGAAAATGTTTTATTTATTTTTGAATGACTAGATAAGTTATTGCTCAACCATAAATTTGATATTTACTATAAGTTGTTAAATGCATATAAAATCTATATTGGCCTTAGATAAAAAGGATATTTTTAAAAATATATGTCTTGTTCTTTTATCTTCTAGAGAATTTATATAGTTAATATTTTCTCCATGTTATACACAAGAAAGTTGACTCAGTAAGTTTAGGTAACTTCTCCAAGGTCATTTTAATAACCATGTGACATTGTCATTTTCACTAAGATTTGCTCCAATGAAACCACAAACTGATTTCTACAGGAATATCTGCTCTAGCAATGTCCACTTGTCCAAATCCAGACATTTTCCTTTGAATTTCATTCTTAGGGGTGCCGTGTGCCCCTAAGAAATCAATCTATAATTCTCTCAATATCTAAAAAATAACTAAAATAAGCTATTTATCTCAGGGTTCTTCTTTTTAACACACTAATCCCTGTGGCCTCCTTCTACTGCTAGAAGTTACTAATTCTGTAATAAAAAATTAGTTCAGACATTTATGTTTTCTTTTCTCTAATTATTTTATCTCATGTTTACTTTGAACTAAGTTCCAGTATTCTGTTTTGAGCAACAGCAAAATTTTACCGATCTGTGCCACAGTCTACATTCCTAACAAATGAATAGCTTTTTGATTAAAGAACTATTAGCAATAATTTATGTCAAACATTCTATTTTGTCATATCACTCTCCTGGTGTTACACGATAAAAATGACAGTATTGATATTATTGCTGGGAAATAGCTACCAATGAATAAATCTTTTAAAGCTGACTTTTAGTTATAATTATCTGGAGGAATGAAAAAAATACAGAATCACACATTATGCCAAATCTTACAGGTCAATTAAATAGTCACTCAAAGTAATACAATTTCCTCACTACTACTTACTACTACTTTTAAGAAATTTACAATTGACTTGAAACTAGATGTTTTGTTCTTATTCAGAAAACTTCAAATAGCTGCAAGATATTTGTGAATATTTTTTTAAATATTTGTATCCACACATTAAATACATTTTTTTTTCATTAGGAATGTACTTATTCTTGATGTGCATTTTTTTTACCATTTTAAGAAAAAGAAGTTGAGAAAGATAAACTCTAAAGCCTATGAAAGTATTAACATGCTTTGTTTTCTTCTAGCTACATTAGTTAAATAGTGGATATATTTTGTACATATTCACAGTCAATGCAGTTAAATTTCTTATTAAAAATATTTTATATAGCAATCTACATGTTATACTAACTTAGCTGGTATATAAACTTATATTATTCAAATAAAAGAATTCAGTATTTATTTACAAATACATAAAGCTATTGTTGATTGCATATAATGTCATTCAGAAGAGTAAAAGTAATGAATTCTTGCTTTCTAATAAATATAATAGTTTCTTAGAAAAATAAAGATACCAAAACAAAGTTCTTTCAATACACAGGTACGTGAATGATACAAGCTTGTTATTTTAAGTGTATTTTTTTTACCTTGCTGGAAAGAGGAGTTTAAAGTTATGTTCTGTTTCATCAATAGTTTAGGATGTTTCAACATCATAGTGATATTGTGGAGTTAATATTTTAAATTATATGGAATTATTTAAATAACAAGTATATTTTATTAAAAATATAGACAGATGCTTTTTATCAAAATATACAGTAATTCTTTATCTTTAGGAAAAAAAAGAAAATATTAGTTAAAATGTATTATGAACTGTGAAGAGGTAAGAGAGAAAATCACTGTACCACTCTAAAGTAAGAAGAGAAACACCTTCTACTGGGTATATCTTGAAAGTTATATCCTAAAACGTGTTTTTATATCACTTTTTAGAAGTATTTTCAAAATTTTATTTTGAAACTTTTCAAGAATATAGATGTGATACCCCTAAGAATATCAGAATTGGTTCATGTTTCTATAAAAATTTTATGTAGTAGTTTGGATTCTTCATCTACTTATGTTTATGAGTTTGTATTTTTATAAGTGTTCTGTTGGAACAAGAATCTTATTTTGAACCCAACATTTGGTGTTCTAGTTATGGTTCTGTATCTTTCCTCTCTATGACTGTAGACCATTTGAGGTCACTGCTATGACCCTGGGTATAGCCCTCATGGACTTTAATATACAGAGTTGTATGTTTGCTGATAGATAGTGACCAGTAAAAAAAGTGAAATATAACACAAACAAATTTCAAATTGCAATGTCAATCTGATGAATGTCTCAGAGTACAATTCATTATATCAGAAATTGTGCGTATCATACTAGAAAAATCGATTTCAATAGGAAACATAAAGCAAAGTCAAAAGCTGTTCTCTAAATCACTGGATTTTAGCCCCAGGTATATGGACTCAGTCATTAGTAGACAGAAACAGATAAGGATTCTGAGCAGTTTCGAAGTAGACATTTAACCTTGCCTTAGTATCTATCCTAATCCCAAGCAACACCTCTTGTCATAGTGTTATGGCTTAGCTTTTTATATCAGTATAAAAATTACCACCAACTTAATGACTTAAAATGCCATCAGTTTATTAGTTCATAGTTCTGTAGCTCAAAAGTCTGGCACAATGTGCCTGGGTTCTGGGCTCAGAGTATCACGAGGCTAAAATGAAGGCTACATTCTGATTCAGAGCCTAGGGATAAGCATTGCTTCTAAGCTCAACAGCAAAATCACAATCTCTAAGAGATTATATAGGATGTGTACATCAACATGGGGGCAGATAATCTTGAGGAGTAATTTTATGATTCTGACTATCACAATGTATATGAAATAGTTGTGTCAATAATAGAGTCCTAATTAAATATATGGTATAATTCCTTTACATACATTCAGATTTAGCAACTTAAACATATTTGTTTATATATTGACCTTTGTTTTAATCTTAATAATAATTATATATTGTTTAATGCTATAACATAACATGATACAGTATGTATAGATAAACCCTTAAGTGGGGAAAGTGTTGCTTTGGTTGTTTTATATTTTAAGTCTATGTAGTAAAAGTTTATTAGTATTTCAATTGCATAGAGATAATTAGGACTGTATCAATTAAATTGAGCAATTTAATAGAATTATTTTAAGTTGTTTTCCGTAATATATTTATCTTGTTTCTCAAAAGCTTAGTTGGGGAGCTTTACTTGTAGTAATGGTAGAATAATTTATTCGAGACCAAATTTTCCACTGAAAATATACAGAAACTAGACAACCTATTCAAAAAATAAAACTCTTCTATATGAAGGCCTCACAGATTCAACAAGGCAGTGAAAATTTGTGAGACTGGTATCAAGGGATAATTAGGGCACAAGTCCATGAACACAGCATCTAATACCACTTTTTCCCATGAAGCATCTGGTAATTTCAAAATTTGTAGCTAAGGAGCTGAGAAGCCAGAGAGAACATTTGGGAGACTTATGTGATCTACTGAACAAAAACTGTGGTTCAGGGATCATAGAACAAGAGAAACTCTAAATAAGACAGAAATATTTTACTTGAAACACAAAAATTAGATATCCTCGAAGTAGGGAGAGTGGAAGCATAGCTGAGAAACTAAAATGCAGCTTCACATTATTCTGGTATTATCAGCACAGCTACTCTCCCAAAACAAAGGTCAACTCACTTCACAGGAAAAGAACAAAAATCCTAATGTAATCTCTATAATTCTTCATATGTCATGTCTGACATTTAATCAAAATAATAAACTAATAAAAATTAAAAAAATACTCAGGCACATAAAAGACAAATTTTTACTACAACTGCAAGAAAAAAACATACTAAAAATCACAATTCCAGATATTGACATTATCATACACAAACTAAAAAAATAAATAAATAACTACAATTAATGTATTAAATAAGTTAAAAGTCCAAGTAGAATTTCTTGAAGAACTTGAAAGAAAGCAAACTTACAAACCTACAAAAATTAATTAATGGACCCAACTAAAGAAAAATGTATATAAGGAAAAAAAATGTGCATGTGTGTGCATGTGCATGTGCATACGCACATGTGTGTATATATACATATATAGGCATATTGAACACAAAGCAAAAAATATGTAAAAATACATAAAACATCATAAAAGATATATAAAATTCAGTTACGTATATGACATGTATATAATTAGAGTCTCACAGAATTAAGATTTGATGTGGAATAAATAATAATTTAAAAGATAGTAGTTTCTTGTTAAAGTAAATGCTGAAAAGCATGACATGGATATGTTCAACAAGTGTTAAGCAGAACAGATAATAATAACTAGTATAACTACATCTGCACATATTGTACTAAAACTCACTGGAGTATTATAAATAAGAGATCATAATAATCTTAAGAAAAAGAAACAAAGTTTACATTGACTCTCATAAAGCCAAGGTAGGAACTATCTAAATGTTAAATATCTCTAGTCTTTCTCATAGTAAAACTATTTTGTTCTTAATAATTTATTGGGATTCTAAACATTTTAATAAATTTCTATTGCCTTGAAGTTAAATCCAAGTTAGTTAAAACATATACCATCCTCTTGCTCTATAAACAAATAAATACAAATCTATTTGAGTGCTCACTTCAACAACACAAATACTAAAAAATGGTTTATTAAATTTATAGTTAGGCAACCTGTTTCTTAAAGATGAAATGACCTCTTCTACCTTTCAAATTTACCTATGAAGAAATTAAGAAAAAAATTATACCTTCAAAAAAGAATCTGTAGTATCTACCCTGAAACAATAACAATGACAACTCTGTGTGTGTGTGTGTGTGTGTGTGTGTGTGTAAATAACAAGACAGCTAGAAGACTTTGGGAAGTAGAAAAGTGAAGGGATTTGCTATATTTCTCTTACTGTATTTTTTTTTTATTTCTATAACTTCCAATTTGTTTTGTTTTTCTAAACTACTTTTGCTAAGGCTTAATTTTTCATATATTTCAAGAGAATTTTTAATTGATTAATTATTTTTTGATGGCTACTTTAAAATCCTTGTCACATAATTTCAATCGTTTCATCTAAGTGGTGGCATTTAAAGTGGTCCTCTTTAAAGTTTTGATTTTTACAGGAAGTCATCCTGTTGGAGTTTAGCAGGCCAGCTTTGGCCCACTGTTATGGGCTGTGCTACAAATGGCAGTTTGTAAGAGCATTTGCTATGTGGCTCTGCTGGGCCTCCCTATGGTCCCTTCTGATGTGGTCTGTGGGAGCTGTGGATTCCCCCAGCCCTGGCCTGCTGAGTGGGGGCAGGGTATATTGGGATCCCAGACAGATGCTGCTTAGAGGCCCCTGTGTCTTAGAGCAGGAAAGTAGAATCAGACCTGCAGGATCAAAGAATCTTCCTGAGCCAACCTGTTCTCTTCATTTCATCTCACACATCCCTGTGCCTCTGGATGGAGAATGGGTTCCCACAGCTGTCACACTGCTGTAGCTCAGTCCCTCCTGTGGATTCCTTTGCCTACCTGCTTCATTTTCTCCCAGTGAGGGAAGAAAATCTAAGGATTTTTTAGGTCCTGGGTAAAAAAGCATTTTGGGACCTGATCTCATGTCATTTCTGCATTTCCAGACTTATAACATATTTTTAACCTCAGAGATGCTCAGATTAAAAGCTCCTATTTCTACTTACACTTTTTTTACTAGGTGTGTGCATATGACTACATTTTGGCCAATGATTTGTAAGTATAAATATTATATGACAGGTTTTAAGAAGCTTCTTAAGAGAGAGCAACACTATGTCTTTTTAAATTTATTTCCTTTCTCTGGTAGCTGGAAGAGAGAACTTGACATATTAAATAAAATATGAGGTTGAGGCTATGGAAAGAAGATTAGAGAGACAGAAAGACCTGGCCCATTGGTACTTGATACCAGGAGCTTCTCCCAAGACCTAGTCAAAAGTATCACTATTACAATTTTTTATCATTCATACATAAACTTAATTCTTATACAAAATGTCCTGCTTAAAAGTAGGATCCTGCCAAAGCTGAACAGTATCATTGGCTTAGCAGGCAATAGGAATATAGATATTTGTAGATGGAAAATCATGATGTGTTTATTTCTTTAATGCAATGATAAAATACTCAGACCTTCATTGATAATACTATGCAAATCAGTCTACATGACATCTGAGGTCTTAGCATTGTGATAACCTATAGAAAAATTTGGGGATGACTGTGAGAAAGAAGAGCTGAAAGTAGAGTTCGCCCATCGATGAACAATATTCACTTACTGGATTCACTCAACTTTGGAAGTAGAAAAAGTAAATAGTTTTTGCTCCTCAAATTGAAATAGTTACAACACTTTGTCCTTTTGTACATTGTAAATCTACTTTCAGATATGGGAATAAAGGTGTTGCTACCCATCGAAACCATGTTTATATTCTCAGATTGTATAGTAGACCAAGTAAGGACAGCCCCAGCTGACAGCCAGCAAGGAATAGAGACTATTATTTCTACAACCTGTAGGGACTAGATTTCTCCAAAGAATTAAATGAGCTTAGAAGCAGATTCATCCCGGTGTCTCCCGATGAGCCCAGCAGGCCAACGCCTTGATTTTCACCTCATAAAACTTGAGATGGAGCATTCAGCTGAGACAATCTGTATTTCTGACCTACAGAACTGTGAGGTAATAAATGTGTATCGTTTTAAGCCACTGAGCTTGTGGTGATTTGTTACAACAGAGATAGAAAACTAATACATACTGCTCTAAGGTAGCTACTGTTATTTGAGGTGAAGAGGGCAAAATGAGGAGTTACAGAATCAAAGCAAAAAAAGGCAAGAAATTCAGACTAAAACACTGTACGTATTAATTTTTTATGTCCACTATCACCACTTCTATTCAACATAGTAAGGGAAGTCTTAGCCTACCAGGAAGAGGACTGAAAGGATGATAGGCTGTCAGCCTTAGGATATTCTCAGTTAGGGGGTGAAAACAGAAGATGCTAATTACAATGAGAAATAAATGTAAAAATCATTGTTTAGTGTCTTTCTAAAACAAAACAAAACAATCTCTAAACATCTGTTTTCAGACATCCTAAACAGACCCATCTAGAATGTCTTACCAAGGAACTTAATCAAGTTCTAGGGCAGAGATCTGATAATCACTCTACATAGAAATGACTATGTTTCTTCACTTTTCACTGCAATTCTGCCTCTATATATGAGTTTACAACTATGTAGTAATTTTATTTATATTCCTGTATGCATATTAGATATTAGGCACATTTTTAAAATGTGTATATATAGTTTATTTTGTCTTTAAGTACATTTTCTTTTCATATTTGATATTCTATGTACATTAATTTTAAAACTTAATTTCTTTATTAAGCATCAATTGAAAATCTATATTTCAGGCAGTTTGTTATTCAGGCAGTTTGTAAGAGATATTCAGATAAATAAAACTTGCTATCCCAAGTTGTATATAGTTTAATAGCAAATCATCTAGCTACTTCATAGCTAAGATAAATTCAGACTCTCTCATCAATAGGGTAATGGTAACTCACATGGGATAAAACATGATATGGAGAAAAGAAAGAGCAGAGTCATACAGCCTGGTTTTAAATGACAATTCTGCAATAGATGTACAATTCTAAGAAAGTTGTTCTATTTCTCTGTGCCTCAGTTTCTTATTCTTAAAATAGAAATATGACGTCTGATTGAGTTAATAAAACTATTAGTTATACTAAATGTAAGAGGCTTAGCATACTATTAGTTACAGTGATGAGTTCATAAAAATACTATTATCACAGTACTAGCAATAATAATTTTTTTTTGTTTTTTTTGTTTTTTTTGTTTTTGTTTTTGTTTTTAGTTTTGGATCACCTTACCATAGGAAGCCACATTTAGATTTTTGGATCATATTCCAAACCACCCAGAGGTAATGGATATAAGGTGGATTTATTAATTAAAAGGACTTTCTAACTGTTCCCCTTGGAGAATAGTGACAGGAGTACTGTACATAAAAAACAAAGAAAGTAAAACACGTTTACATGGCCAAAAGAAACATTTTGACAAAGTTCACTCTTTGCAATCTTAGTAATTTAGTTGAGCATATATAGCTTTCCAGAATGAGGAATTCATTTCCCCACCTAATACATTGAAAACAGGTAACTATGTCTTGATTTGAGTCATAATTTTGAAGACACCAGACAGACTGCTTCACCTCTCATGGACCACTTACCAGCCACTGAAATGCTTAGCCAGATTTCAATATTAGAAAAACACAAAGTCTTATTTTGTTCAAACCGTTATTCTAGATGCTCACGACTCTCAGCTAAAACTTATTTTAATAAATGTGCTATTTAGGGATTTTTTTTTCAAATTGTTCATGTTAGAACTAAAAGGAGAAATATTTAAAATTAATTCCCTATGTGAAATAAAACCAAGCAAGAGGAAAAGCAGAACAGGAAACTTGTTTTTTATTTTAAGATCTTTATGAAAAATTTAATGCTTAAAATTTTGAATATATGTTATGCTTAGCTATATGGTTGTGTATATCTGAAATTTATTCTTAAAAATGAAACAATAAAAACAGCAAAAGTAGAAGGATGGTTACATTTGTTAACAGAAATGTTCTTACTTTTAGTTTAATAAAATGAGAAGAATTATATAGATGTTGAATAGCCAATGAAAGTTTCTTTCATGGACATTCTATATTTCAGCTAACCCAGCATCATGAACTCCTTCCTACTTGAGAAGATATCCCTGTTGTGCACTTACTGCTCTAAAATAGGTCTCTACCCCTCTCTCTGTGTAAAACTATGGGGAAGAAGCAAACATTTCATTTTCTTCCTGGCAGCTATGATGTGACAGATTGATCTTTTAGATCTGTTTCTTTGAGTTTTGAGAGAACATGAAAGAGGAATTCTGTCAGATAAAGGAGATTAAACAATGTTGACAATTTCTTCAGACTGACCATGTAGCACAGTTATGGCTGTGTTGGTGGCTGTATCCTGGATTCTTTGTGTCAGTTTTCTAAAATTTTTTATCTTTTCATTGCATTCACTTTCTGCTGAATTTTTTCAGAGACAATTTCTGGTTTTGTATCATAAACCCTGCTTGGGACTCTACCTCTTTAATTAACTTTCATACTCTTCCCTTCTCCTTTCCTATCATTCAGCATTGCCAGCATGTTTTCTGGTTCTTGAATACACTGTTTCTTTCAGCCATAGAGGCCTGAAAAATACTTCCCTTCAGCTCAAGTATATCTTCCCACAGAGCTTTTTATGATTGTTTGCTTTTAGATTTCCTCTCAAAGACACAATTTCCTTACTCTTTTTCACAGTACTCAGAATCAAATGAAAATTATTTTATTACAGATTTATGTAATTGTTCATATTTGCAATGATTTTAGTTGGCTTTTTTAATTTTAATATGTCCTTTCCACTAAAATATAATTTCTCTGAGAGATGGTACCTAGGATGGTTTAATCATAGCTCCGCCCCACATGTTACCCAGAATGACTCCTAATATAATGTTTTCTATATAAAAAAAAAAAGCAAAGAAAAAAGTAAAGTTAACACTCGAGATCTTATGGTCTGGAGACCAATAGGGTTTACAATAGCATCCCATCCCAGCAAGACTGCATATATTTGCATAATTTAAAAGTTCCTGAATGAGGGTCTGGCTTCTAGGCAGCCTGAAATTGGTTGCTAGAGGAATTTTTTTTTTTTCTAGCATCACTGATAGATCTTGACACACCCTCAACAATGACAGCTGTTAAGAACAAATTAAATTGTTTAGACAACCACAAAAGTTTGAGAGACAACCAAGAGTTAAGAAAAAAGTTAAATGATAAGTTTTATCATCTACACAAAGCCACGTTTTCAAGGCACAGGCGTAGCTATTTTGCCTAATACATACAAGCAAAATGAGAAATCAATTATTTTTCAAACAAAGGTAAAATACAAAACCTTATAAAAATACATTAATGATAGAAATCGACCTGATAAAGAATTCAATAAAATGGTCATAAAGATGCTCACTGAACTTGGGAGAATAATGAGTGAACACAATAAGAAATTCAACAGAGATAGGAAATATAAGTAAGTACCAAACTGAAGTCATAGAGCTGAAGAATACAATAAGTGAACTTCAGAATACACTAGAGGTGTTCAACTGTGGACAAGATGAAGTGAAAGAATAGATCAGTGAACTGAAAGACAAAGCATTTGAATTTATACAAATAGTAGCAAAAAAAATAAATAAATAGAAAGTGAAGATGGCTTAAGTGACCTATGAAACTACATCAAGCAGAATAACATTTGCATGATAGGAGCCCCAGAAGGAGAAGAGAGAAAAAGGGGCAAAAGACTTATCTGAATAATAATAATAATTTTAAAAATGTCTGAAAACTTTTCAAATCAGAGAGGAAGCAGACATCAAGGTCGAGGAAGTCCAGAGAGTTCCAAAAAAGATAAACCCAAAGAGATCCACACTAAGACACAATATAATTAATATGTTAAATATTAAAAATAAAAAAGAGAGTCTTAAAAGCAACAAGAGAAAAACAACTTGTTGCATACAAGGGAAACCCATAAGAGATTATAACCAGACTTTTCATGCCAAAAGGGTATAGCATGACATATTCAAAGTGCTTAAAGAAAAACTTCTAACCAAGAATACTCTACCTGGAAGGCTGTCATTCAGAATTGAAGGATAGATAAAGATTTTTCAAGACAAGCAAAAGCTAAATGAGTTTATCACCACTACACCAGCCTTACAAGAGATGTTAAAAGGATTTTCTTAAGCTGAAAAGAAATGGCTCTAATTAATAACAACTACAAAAAAATCAAATTAAAATGCACTGGTAAAGGTAAATATGTAGTAAAGTAGTGAGTTAATTACTTCTAAACTTAATATACTTAGAAGGAAAGATTAGTAAATTTAACTAAAACTACATAAAATAAAAAGATGTAATATGTGACCTCAAAAAACATAAAACAAGGTGAGGGAGAAGTAAAAGATGTAAAGCTTTGAAATGTGTTTAAATTTAAGCTATCAACTTATAATAGATTGTTTTATACATAAAATATTATACGTGAACCTCACAGTAACCACAAAGCAAAAAATTGTAGATACACACACACACACATACACACACACACACACACACACAAAGAGAAAAGTATATAAATATAACACTAAAGAAAGTTATCAAATCACAATAAAAAAAAAAGAGAAGCAAGGAACAGAGAGGAACTAAAAACACAGCCAGAAAACAATGAACAAGATGTCAGTAAGTACATACTTATAAATAATTACTTTAAATGTAAGTGGACTAAATTATCTAATCAAAAGACATAGAGTGACTGAATGGTTAAAAACAAGACTTATCTATGTACCACCTACAAGAAACTCACTTCAGAAAATGATACACACAGACTGGAAGTGAAGGTATGGAAGAAATGTATTACATTTATACCAAATTGTATAAAGTAAATATTAAGAGATCTACAGAAAGAAAGAAATAGCAATACAAGAATAGTAGAAGATTTGCATTACCCTATTTATATTAATAAATGAATTATCCAGATAGAAAATCAATATGAAAATGTTGGCTTTAAACAGCACATTAGACTAGATGGATTTATATAATACTTATATATAGCACATTCTATCCAAAAGAAGCAAAAAACCCATTTCTAAGGGCACATAGATTATTCTTCAGGATAACTTACAAGTTAGGCCAAAAAAACAAGTCTCAATAAATTCAAAGAAACTGAAGTCATATCAAGCATCTCTTCCAATCACAATGGTTTAAAACTAGAAATCAATTACAGGAAGGATGGAAGACAAAACAGTAGAATAATGCCGCCCTTAAAACTAATGAAGCACAAATGAAGCACTAACTGAGCAGTATTTTGTACTACATGGGAATTCAGATGCCTTGCAGTTTAAAAGCATCAAATGCTCTTTTGCCAAACCATGTGATGCTTGAAAGTCCTATACATTTTTTTTTTTCCTGGTAAACTGGATCTTTGCATCTGAACCAGCTGTTCCTGCAGTCTGCAGCATTCAGCCTTCTTGTAGCCACTGCTACTATGTATAATTTCTGCCTCAACTGGGAATGCTCATGCAGGCCTATAGAGCTATGCATTTTCAGGTATATTCACTGTTCCTGTGGCATCTCCCGGACCTGTGCTGCCTCTGTAGAAACTACCACTTGCCCGAGGTTCTACCATATGTTTGGTTTTTAGAAGTACCCAATAAAAAGTTCCCTCTTTTTTAGTAAGACAATGAACAAATTGAAAAATAAAGTAAAGGAGTGTCTGTTGATGACTCAAAAACACTATTATTGCTGATAAAGTCAAGTTAGGGTTTTTAGCACCAAATCAGGAAGTCTATCCTTGCACAGTTTGGTACCACATGGAGCAGATGTAGGTCGGCCTCCCTGCCTTAGGGACAGCATGCAGATGGAAGCAGTTAAGGCCTAGAAAACCAAAGTCAAACAAGTTTAACATGTCTGGTGACTCAAAACTACATTTACAAGTAATTATTACTTCATTTCCTCATATGTGTGCAGAGAAGAAAACAGAGAGGAGCTGGGGGTTCCTGAGAGAGCAGCTTTGGCACGGACACTGTGAGCTGAGGAAAAGATTCTTTTTAAGAATACATGTGCTTCCAAATAAGCTTTGACTATGGAGAGCCTTCTCTTATATCACCAAGGAGCTTTGCTCAAATCTTTCTCCCCCTCTCTCTGTCTCTGTCTCTCCATCTCCTTTTCTCTCTCTCTCTCTCTCTCTCTCTCTCTCTCTCTCTCTCTCTCTGTGTGTGTGTGTGTGTGTGTGTATACAGACATGCAAATAGATAGATAGATAGAAAAATAGATAGATGATAGATAATTTTCTATATTAGCATGCCAAGTCTTTCAGTAAGCAAACATAAAATCTTAGTAATTAATAGATATTTAAAATGAAAATAATCATGTTAAGACATAATATATTCAAAATATTCTCAAATATTTATGTATGTATATACACACGTGTGTATGCAAATATGTATATGAATATGTATACATAATATCACAATGTGTGCCAAGGACTAGGACACATCTGTATTTTTCATGCCCTTCTTCTGTTATATAAGTTCATATACCTTAAGAAATTTTTTAAAAAAAGGCCTTACCTTAATTTAAACAATAGAATTTGATTATTTCTATTTTTCCTATTACATATTAAAATTTTACTTTCTCTGCTCAGCAATTAGTGAGATATTTTTTTATTGTTAGTAACAGTTAAACATCTACCTTTAAAAAGGTAATTTAAATTTAAATTTGAAAACACTTATCACAGCATAAATACATATGTTTCAGGGATTGCAGAAAATCATTTATCCTTATCAAATTCATTATGTATATAGCAAAATACAAGTTTTATTGTCTAGAAAAAAAATTTTAAATTTTAGATTGATGATTGTAGCCAAATAAAATACTATTATTATTTAAGAACATAAATTGCTATATATCTTACATATATTAAGTTTTAAAATTGAAGAAATTATACTTTTTGTCTTTAAAAGAATTTCTTAATTTAACCTGATGCTAAATTCTTTTATAAATAGCTAAAAATATAGGGTTAAAAACAAAGTAAAGAATAAAATAGCTTATGATTCTAATTCTCAACAGATATGCCTTAATAGAATTGGAAGTTATTTATAGACAACAAATAAATAACTGTAAAACAAACTCTATTGAAATTATTTAAATAGAGAGCATAAAATTTTTTAGTCGACAGATATAAAAGTGAAAACAAAGTTTAGATGAAAAATAAATAACCAAAAAATATGATTTAGTTATATGAATATAATTTGTAACAGTCTGACAAGTGCAATCCTGTTAAATATATAGAGAAGGCTTGAAAATATTGCCATAGATTTCTCTACAGCAATTGCAATAGCATGTACATATTTTTTTATTTAGATATCTTAATTTAAGAAGACAGGCATGTTTCTTTGGATTTAAAAGCTAACCTTTTACAAATGAACTGACAGTTCAAGTTAATTTATAATCTGTTTTTAAAAAACATGATGTTATCACAGTGATATATAAGCTGCAAAGTAAGTTCTCTGAAATTGAATCTATACAGAAAGGGATGATAGAACTGATTTAAGTTTTCAATGAATGTGATAGAATAGGACAGTTATATATATATATATATATATATATATATATATATATACACACACACACACACATACATACACACACACACACACACACTTTGATCCTCAGTTTCCTTATTTGTCAAAAGAAAATAATAATTAGTCTGATTAGCTAACATACTTTAATATAAAAATTACCAAATGTTTTAAAAAATGTAACAATAATTAATGTGGTTAAAAAAAACCTGAGCAATGTAATAATTTTCACCCTAAAGACTGTAAATCTGTTTTTACTTAATTCAGTATGTTAGTCCCAGGATCTACTCAGGGTCTATCTGAAATAGTCAGACATACTTTTTCCACGATCTATGGCAGTGCTCAGGGAACAAAGATACAAAGGGTCAAGGAAAGTGAGGTGAGCCCAGATACTCTCTTCTATAATCTTGAAAAGAGCAGAAATCTATCAAGGGGGATATGATAGAAGAGCTGGACATGAGAGCACTTGGCTTTTGGGAGAAACTGCAAAGTATGTGATTGTGGAGATTTGAGTAAATATTGCTGTTCATAACAAAAGCAGATTCTGAGAGGCGTCATTTGAATAGTAAATCATTATTCTTCAGTTACTCAAAAACCAACTAAAGCAGAACAATGAGAAATCTTTTATTTTTGAATGAATTATTTCATGTCTACTTCTTTCATACTATTTTTTTTTTTTTTTTACTGGACTGCACTGCATATACTATCAAATAGGTCTTATATTGTAAGCCACTTAGAGATTCATGCATTATTTGGGTAGAATCTAAAATAAAAGATTAGCGTAACAAATGCATTTTGTCTGACCAAAGTGCTGATTCTTTTGTTTACTTTGAGACTCGATTTAGGTATCCACATTTCCTTTTTTAATTTTTTCAATAAAATATTTAAAATATAGGGGAAATGAAAACATTAAAATAATTTTTAAAACATACTTGCTCACAACACACTACTGCTGAATGAATGTTAAGGGAAGAAAACAGAATGGAAAGATTTACTGTAAGAGAGCCTAAGTTTTGTCATAAATTCTTCACCCAGATTTCCAGCTGACTCCAAAATGTATTCTAAGAGCCAAATTTAAACTAAAAGAATTGAATTTATATTTCAGTACAGCAGGGAACATAATTTAATTTCAGAAATATTAACCATCTATATGAAATTATTACTTTTTGGCTGAACATTGAATTTAGAGTGCCTACCACATATCACTCACAATGTGTATAATAAAAATTCTCAGCATCAGAAAAAAAATGTATGACCCATGGTCTAAAACACAAACTAAAAAGATGATTCAGACTTTAGAATCAATGGACAAAAATATTAAAGTTGTCATTATAAATATGATTAAGAGATTAAATTATACTGGTAACAAGTAAACATATAGGAGATCTCCGTAGCAAACTACAATTATAAAAAAAGAACCAAATGGAATTTTTGAAACTAGATAAATGTCATTTCTGAAATTGGGGAAAAAAAATGTTTAAACTGCTGAATGAAAGCAAAAGAAGAGTTAGTAAACTATAGATGAACCAAGAGCAATTATCTGTATTGAAGAAGAAAGAAAAATGATTGTAACAAAGCAGAGTTTAACAGTTCTCAGAGAAATAGCAAATACTCTAAAGTGTTTGCAAAAGGAGAGAAGAAAAAAAATGAAAGGAAAAAGAATTTAAAAAAATGCTCTTGATATTTTTACTCAATTTGGTACAAATTTTAAATTTATAAATTCATAAGCTCAGAGAGCCCTGAATAACGTTCACCCTTCACACACAGACACACACCTTTATCATAGTCCAATTGCCTAAAAAAATTATAAAGATACAATCTATAAGGTTTATATGGAAAGAGGGAGGACATGTTACATCAAGAGTGACAATTTAAAAACACTGCTGACTTCTAATCAGAAATGAAGAACTTCAGAATATAACAAAGTGCCACAGGAAAATAAAATACCAATAGAGAGTTCTGTATAAGTGACTGTATCCTTCATGAATGAAGGGTAAATAAAAGTATTTTCAATTGTTTTAAAAAGGGTTCTTGTTGTAAAACCTTCGCTACCAGAACTGTTATAGGATGTCTTTCACCGCATTGAAACTCAGCTATGCAGGATGGTTGCAAACATACACACCATTTTTTCTTAATTTTTTAAACCTATGCATAGTTCTTTAAAGCAAAAAGTATATGATCTGTCATATACTTAATGTATAAACACTTCAGCAGAATGTATATAAAGTGATAAATACATGTTTTGTGTTATGACATTAACTCTAATAAAATTGTAAAACATTAAGAATATACATTTTAATGCTTAAAGTTACCATTTAGTTTACCTTGGTTGTAACTTAAACACCAATATATATATAACATTTAAATTAAAAAAAAAAAACTAATACAAAGGAAGAAAGAAAAGAAAGATCTGAGGAGGAGGAATACAAAATGAAACTATAGTCCTAACCCAGCATATCAGTGGTTATATTATATGTTAAATGACTAAAAATTGCAAGTACAAGATAGAGATTCTTAGATTGAATAAAATAACAAGATTAAACTATTATAGCAGTCTACTACAAAGTAAGTTTACATATAAAGACATAGATAGTTTCAAAGCAAATGGATTAAAAAAAGGTAATGCAAACTATAAACCTAAGAAGGAGGGAGTGAAAGCTGACTTTCCCAAAAAGTGTATTATTATAGATAAAGACATTTCATAACAAGAAAGAATCAATACATCAGGAAGAAATAATGAGCATAAATGCATATAAACCTAAAAATAGAACATAAAAAAAAGAAGCAAATACTAACAGAATTAAATGGAGAGATAGTTAATTTGATAATCATATCTGTAGATTTAACATCCCTCTAATAGCAATTGATTGAGCAATTTGACCAAAATTAAGAAGAAAAAAATCAATTAACACATAGACGGTCAGATCTGAACAACAGTAACCATAATCCTGATCTGACAACTACTGGCTACAAGTTTTTCTATCATTTATCATCTGTCATCTAACATCTGTCAACTACATATATACTACCTCTATTAATTCACTTACTGGCTATACATCTGATACAATACATACATCTCATGAGAGTGGACATTTGTAAAATAAATTTATAAATTTAGTAGAATAAATTCATTTGAATTATTTTATATATTTCTACTTTATCTTCATGTTCCTTTTTAATTTTTATATAATTTATGTATCTTTTTGTCTATCAATATTATAAATTACTTTGTTTCATAGTCTTCTACAGAAGCTAGTTTTGATTATTTTTACCTTATGTTTTAATCTATGTTTTCATATGTTTTTATGCCTTTCCTTTTACTTCTTGGAGTATATTTTATGTTTCTTTATTGGACACTATAATTTATGTCATCATTTCTAAGTTTTTAACACTTTCACTTTTTGTGGAAATTATTTGTACCAATTTTAATATTTAGTGCTGTAACATTGTTAAAGCACAAATATGCTCTAGATTGTGTTGTGAACATAACCAAATTTTTAGTTAGAAAACTTTTAAATTTTTCCATACTTGTCTTTATTATTTATTTATATAATTTATATATAGTTTGCATCTTGAATCTTGTGTGAACAGAATCAACTTTTTCTCTTTAAGTTTGTGGTCAAATACATGGAAAAACTTTAAACTTTTCAATATTATTTTAATTATTATTTTTAGATGATTATAGAACCATCTGAAGTTATAAAAATAATACAAAGAACTCTCATGTACCTTTTTTTCTCAATTATCCCAACAATAACATATTGTAAAACTATAATACAGTATCACAATTATGGTATTGACATCGTTGTATTCAAGATGCATAGTGTTTCCATCACCATGAGGATCCCTCATGTGGTGTAATTACAGCCACACCCATTTTTACTCTCCTGTCACACTTCTCCAGTCCTTAACCTTGGCAACCAGTCCTTGGTTTGCCATTTCAAGAGTGTTATATAAATAGAATTAGATAGTATAATATCTTTGGAGATTGACTTTTTTTTTTACTCTCCATGAATGTCTAGAAAATAACTACAGTGCTTGTTTGCTTCAGTAGTTTAGTTTTTTGTGTTTGTTTGTTCGTTTGTTTTATTTAACTGCTGAATGATATTCCCTGTTATCATTTTATGGATGCACCATAGCTTATTTAACCATTCACCCTTTGAAAAAACATGTTTTTTCCCTCTCAGTTAATGCTGTTAAGAATAAAGCTGCTATAAACATTCACGTATAAATTTTGTTTTGTTTTGTTTTAGTGAACACTCATTTTCATTTCTTAGAGACAAGTGCTCAAGAGTGCCACACTGTTTTTCTAAGTAGTTGTACATAATATTCCTACTAATAATATATGAGTGAGCAACCTTCTCTGCATCCTCACCAGCATTTTTGTTGTCACTATTTTCGTTTTAATTTTAGCCATTCATATAGATGTGTAGTGACATTGCATATGGGTTTAATTTGCATTTCCTGATAGTAATGGTGTAAATGTTTCCATGTCCTTTTTTTGCCATCTATATAAATTTTTCAATGAAATACCTATTTGTGTCTAATGCTATTTTCTAATTGAAATATTTTATTTTTGAACAATTGATATTTAAGAGTTCTTTAGATATTCCAGAGAATGGTCCTTTGTAGACTAGGTGACTTACAGATATATTCTTTCAGTCTGTAGCTTGTCTTTTCATCCTTTTAGCACAGTTTTTTACATAGTTAAAATTTTTATTATCAGTTTCTCCTTCCAATAGACTATGCTGTTGTTGTCAAATCTGATAATGCTTCGTTTAGCCCTACATCCTGTGATCCAATTTGAGTTAATATTTTTCAATATATTTGATTTATTTCTGTCTTTTCTCCTCTTCCTCTTCGTCTTTCTTAATGGCTTTAAGCACATTTGCTGAATATTTTTTGTTTATTGAATTGTGTTTGCATCTATAAAAAATTAGGCATATTGTGTGGGTATATATCTGGGTACTTTGTTATTTTTCATTGATCTGTGTCTGTTCCTCTACCAATACTACACTCTATTGATTACTAGAAATATACAGTAAGTCTTGAAAGCAGGTAGACAGATTTTTTAAACTTTATTCTTCTATTTAAAAATCATTTTATATATTCTAATTCCTTGTAGTTCCATATAAATTTTAGGCTAATCTTGTCTGTATCTACAAAAATCTTCTAGGCATTGTGATAGGAATTATGCTAAATCTGTATATCATTTGGGGGGTAATTGCAATTTTTACTGTATCATACCTTTTAACTTATAAACATGGCATGCTTCTCCATTTATTTAGATCTTTAATTTCTTAAATGAACTCCTTGTATTTTTTATATTGTGATTTTATTATGTTTACAAATAAATATGTCATTTTAACAATTATAGATTATATTTTTAATTTTGATGTCAATATATTCATTACTAATGAAATGTGATTCATTTTTGTATGTGAACTATGTGATGTCAGTAGAGTCATATATTTCATTCTAGGAGATTGGATTCCCTGGGATTATTATGTAGACAAACATAACATCTGCAAATAGAGTCTCTTGTATTAATATTTTTACATACACATTTTATGTGTTTTTGTAGCATTTTTTGTGTATTGTACTGGCTAAATCTTTTAGTACTATCATAACTAAGAATGGAGAGAGCAGACATTCTGGTCTGTTTCCTAATTTTAATGGAAAAAATTCATTGTTTTTTTAATAATTATAATTCTAGTTTTAAGTATTTTATAGGTGGTCTTTACCAAGTTGAGGATGTCTCTGTCTATTCCTATTGTGTGTGTGTGTGTGTGTGTGTGTGTGTGTGTGTGTGTTTAGTCATGAATGGGTGTTTAATTTTGTTAATATTTTTTGTACATGGGATAGAGGTACAATTATTTGATATGATTGCATGATTTTTATTTGTTAGCCTGTTTGGTCACAAGGTTCCTAGGTGGCCAACTTTCTTCACTCTAGTTTTCACAGTCTTCTTGATTATTTGTGTATAATATCTAGGGATTTTATCTGAATATACCAGGAGAAAAAGGAAAAAGTGAATCTACTACATCTTCCTTAAAGTAGAAGCTATGTGTTTTTGATAAACATAACCTCTCCATTTTGTAGTAGTGATTTACACCTACTCAGAGGTAGACATAATTTTTAAGTTACATATTTGTCCTAGTAATTTTGGGGGGAGTTTGGTTTATATGCATTTTAGATTAAGTTATTAAGTGTAAAACTTAGCAATCACAATTTCCTTGTAACTTCTATTATCAAATGATAGTTTCCTTTATTTTCTAATAAAATATTTTTTATAGCCTGTTATTCTGATAATACTATAGTCTAAGCCAATTTCTCTTTTTTGGCATTCTCTTGGCATAATGTTTAGAGCCTTTATTTATATATTTTTTAAATTATGGAAGATGTGTCAGTTATAATAAAAACATGTTGCTAAATTATAATTATGTGTTGTGATGTAATCTGGCTATTTCATTTATTCAATCTATATATTAGATATTTTTTACATTTTTTACTACCATAGACTTGAAAGCTTACAGCAAATATTTATTTATCATAGTACTGGAGGCTGAGAAGTCCAAGATCAAGATGCCAGATGGTTTGCTTCCTGATAAGGGTTCTCTTCCTGGCCAGCAGATGGCTGACTTTTTGCTGTCTTTAAATGGCCTTTCATCAATGTTTGAATGTTGAAAAAGAGAGATTGCTCTCTTTCTCTCTTTATAAGACCATTAATCCCATCATAAGAGCCCCACTCATAACTGAATTACCTCCCAAAATCCCTATCTCCACATATTCAGTTTATAACACTTGCATTTTCTCAGCTCCTTTATTTTCTCTGCAAGAGTTCTATTTAAATGAATAAATTTTATTCACTTCTCTTTTACACTCCTTTTAAAAAAATAATACACATAAAAGCAGGTCTGAATAAGTTGAGAGGTCAACTTTTATTATGGATAAAAATATTTACTCCTCCCCTGGGAGACAATTCTTCACCTTCACTCCTATCTTCAAACTCAAAGTAAACTATTTCAAAATCTCAATATGACTTTTTAAATAGAATTTTATCATCAGAGCCTAAATTAAGATAGAAGATAAATATACATGAATGGCAAAGGTTAACTTTTTCTAAATTGATTTTTTGTAGACTATCTTGCCTCTTAGAGAGTTGGCCAATCTCATATAAAATATGATGTTTGGAGAAAGAAACTTATGAAATAGAAAATCCTACTACTGTATGGAGTGCAGAACTTAAAACATGCTCAATGGAATAGTGAAGTTGCAGATCAAAACTGAAGACCAAAAATATCTGGCACACTGTATCCCAGTTCCTCATCAGGCCAAGAGAGGGACTAATAAAACTCGACTCTATCATAAGCACTGAGGAAAAGGAGAAGAGTTCTTGGCCAATGTCACTCCATGTAACCTTGTATGTTGCTCTCACTTATGAAACTCCTCAGTATTGTAGTCCTAAGTCTCTGATTATCAAGATTATGAGGTACAGTGTTGCTGGACCCTTGTTCTCTATAAATGGTCTAATGATGAAAGGGAAACTACATTACTTCTTTCTTTCTCTGTAAATTTTATCCAGAGATACTGTTTCAAGTTTCTTGCGTGCAGTGAAGTCTTGTATTCTTAGTTACTAAAAAAAATAAAAATAAAAATAAAAATAAAATATATTGTTACAGGCATAAGAAAAAGATTATAGCATGTCAGATATCAAGCTCTATTGAAAGTCATAATATCAGAACTTTGTGGAAGTAGCATAAAAACAGATCAAACATCAAAGATGAGAAAAGTTAGAAATTAGACATATAAATAGTGATATACCAACTGAAAAAAGAAGCTGCTTAAATCAGTGAGAACATATGGACTATTCAATAAATTAAGTTGGGATAATTGGAACAATGTAGAAGGAAATAAACTGTGATAATTGCCATATTGCAGTATTAAAAATAAATGGTATTAAGTTCTATAAAATATATATAGTGATTAAAAATACATAAAATATATTTATGTAAAAGATATTATCCCTGAGTAAGAACTGGAAATTCATGAGATTTTTTTTTAAGTAATAAGAGAAAATATTGATAAGCTTAAAGAATAGTTAGATCAATTTTCTATGTTATCTTACATGCAAGTTAAAAAAGAAGTAGTTTTCAATATCTAGACATGGAAACAGTGAGAATACAATTTTATTAAGAAAATTAAAGAACTCAACATGATAATTTTGAGGAAATTATCAAGTAATAATGTATATTGTGTATACAATATCTACAATATGATCTGGAAATATACATGAGACTATGACAGTAATCTTTGCAAAGCAAACAGTTATGTCTTCAATGTAGTTAAACTATATATATATATATATATATATATATATATATATATATATATATATATATTTAAATTTTATTATTAGTTTCAAGTAAATAGTGCATTGGTTAGACATGTATATAGTTTATGAAACAATTCCCTTATTCCTTTGTCTTCTCTCTGGCTCTACACTTGGTAAAGTTTAAACATCAAGAATATATCTTTGGATTATTTTTATAAATAAAATTAATTTACATTTAAAATTATAGGTGTAGCAAAATTCACTCTGAACCTCTGGAAACTTGACATATATGAGTTAAAGATATTTGTTAAGCCATGACCAGTCCTATGGTATTAGGATAATAAATTATGATATAGCCACACAGCACAGTTGAGGTGGCCATCATCACTTCATAGGTAAATATCAATGGATGTTTAATATCCAAGTCAATTAATAAAGTATGTTTGTTAGCATATATTTTTGTATGTGTAATGAGAAAAATACTTCCCAGACATTACAATTAAGGACATTTTCTTTATTGTTTTCTTATATATGTCAAATAGATTTGTGGAGACATTTTTTAGTACTCATGGATCTCTGGAAAATC
This sequence comes from Macroglossus sobrinus, assembly GCA_004027375.1. Classification (NCBI taxonomy): domain Eukaryota; kingdom Metazoa; phylum Chordata; class Mammalia; order Chiroptera; family Pteropodidae; genus Macroglossus; species Macroglossus sobrinus. Next base: position 121,191 of record PVKZ01001744.1, on the reverse strand, counting down.
AAAGAAAAAATCAATATTTTTACTAAGATAATATGAAAGCTGGGTGGTTGTTAGATTTATTTTAAGGTACTTAAGAAGACCTAAAATTACAAAAAAAAAAAAATAGAACAACTCAACCAAAAAATGATAATAGATTTTTACATAGAATTTCTATTTCAGTAGCAATTTATTTATTGCATTTTACATTTGTAGAGGAAATCATTATTTTCTGAGAAAAATAACTTCAAAGTATATAATCAAATAATTGGACAATAACTATTAATACCCATGGGTTTCCCCCTTTTATGTTTTATGTTTACAAGTTTAATTTTTATTTTTTAAACATTTCAAATTTTGAAAAGGTTAACCAGAAATTCCTAATTTTTCACATTATTTCAAAAAATATGTACCAGAGGATGATGATGATGGTTCATTTTTGTTGGCAGTATAATCACTAACAAATATAACAGCTTTAAAATTCTGTGGTATAAAAAATAATTAAACTCAACTGGTGTGTGTGTGTGTGTGTGTGTGTGTGTGTGTGTGTGTGTGTGTGTCTGTCTGTCTGTGTATGCACAAGCTTTAGCTCTATAACATATAAATATTCTCTTTGGGGTTCTGTGTTTCATAATGTTCCTGCTTTGACTGAGTCTCTTAACTTCAATCTATGTAGCTTCTTACTAATGACAGTGAGCTACTTCATAAATCTGAAAAGCACATGGCCATTATGATAGAAAGGCAGAACTCCAGCTTTATCTACTTTTACTCACAAAACTAGCAAACCCTGCCTAATAACCATGAGGTATTCTCCTTTATTCCAAGATTAAGAGTGATGCATCTCTTATTGGTAAGGAACAGAAACAAATTCTCTTTGATATATATCTGCTAAAAATTTAATATCTGTGATTTTAGTATTCTAGGAAGAATTTAGACTTTTCAAGCATAGAGGGCTAAATTCTCATGAGATATTACTTTTCTCAACTTTCAAAAATGAATATATAAACTTTTTAAAAATTTCAACTGGTAGCAAGATTTTTATAGTAAAGTCAGGAGAGATTATGTCAAATTTTCTCAAAGAGTTAAAAGCTCTATTTTTGTCATATATTCATCATAAAAGGATTTGGGAAATCCATCACATTATCCTTCATTTTATTTAACTTTTTGGATATATAACTAAATCGGGAGATTCAAAATATAGAAAAATATATATTTTATTACAAATTTTTGAACTGTAAAGAAAGTTATAAAATTCAATTCATGTGTTCCTTTTTAGTAATTTTTAAAATAATTAGGGACAAATAACATTCATAAATAAATAACATATTTAAGTAATATTTTCAATTATTAAGTATTCATCTTTGAAAAATATTTTTTGTCATTTTAATAAGAAAATTTATTTTTATGGTGTAGTACTTTCATGAGAAAAGTAAGAAAGACAGAGAAAGGGTAATTTTATCAGGCCTATATTCTGTGGGAAGATTAATATATGTAGCTTTTCAGTGAAGGAACTCAATTGCTTAAAGATTTATGAAGCACAGAGCAATATAAGAGGGTCTCTGAAGACCCACAAATAATACATACATAAATCTAGATTCTGACATTCTAGTGGGTCTTTTTAAAAAGTTCCTGGTAAGAAGTCAGAAAATTTAACAGGAATAGCTCTATCTTTAAATAATTTGAAATACACAATAATACTTTAATCTCATGGATTATTTTAACAATAGTATGAAAATAAATCTGGACAATATGCACTATGGGAAATATACAAAGCATTTTTAAAGCTCAATAAATCTCCCTTTATATCACCATATTGACTGTCCTGAATTTATTTGTTTTAAAAGCAAAGTTTTAAATTATTTTAATTTTCTATAAACCAATCTTCTTTTTAAGATATCAGGGGCAACTAATGACCTTAATAACCATCCTGAGCAATCTAAACGATGAAAACATTCTTGAACACTTGGATCAAATGAACATTCTCATTCTTTATTTAAATGCTCAAAGATAGTAACAATATTTTGAAATAAAATATGATAGGGTATTTCTATTTTGTATATTAATAAAATTTTACATTAATTGCAGATGTATGTCATCAAAAAACTTCAAAACCTATGTTTGAAAAAGTAATAAATAAGGACAATAAAACTATTCCTATACCTAGTTTATTCTTTCTGCTGACAATTGTCTGCTCTTTCTACTGCTACCGCTGCTAATATGTCAACAATTATTAGAACAGTAAGTAGTCCAACCACATCTAGCTTCTCATACACTTGGAGTGTTTAACATACAAAAATATTTTCACAGAACTCCATTACATATGCACAGCTTCTGCATTAAATGGTTGTGATTTTTCTAATGTTTTTAACATATAAGAAACAAAGTAAAAATTTTAATAACATTCTCATAATTCTGTGTTTAATGAATTTTTTAAGTGGAACTTCCACTTAGAACCTCATATATCGAGTCCAGCCTCTGTGCATGTAACAACAAAGTATTTGCCTAGTGTCCCAGGAGTTAAACCATCGTTTTAACTTATAGATGAAAGCCACTTATTGGAAACATGACGAGCTCTGTAGTGTAGAAGTAAAAAACAGATTTTTCCACCCCATTATCAGAGATTATCTTCATCATCTCATCTATCATGATGTGCAATTAAGATATGAAAGTCCCTTGTGAAGTAGACATTGAACATTTTAAAGCTGCATCTAGTCAATGAAAGCATTTAGAATGTGTCATGAATTTAATACCACATCACACTGTTACTAAAAGTTAATGTATTTTGAATAAATCCTTTAAAAACTGTCTGTAGCAACTGATAGAGTATATTTAGGAGTTTTATTTTAATGTCTAATAATGTGGCTTCATTTATACTATATTATGTGTCTCCATATTTTTCATAAAATATTAAAATAACTTGCAAAAGCACCAAAGTAAAATCATTTTACCTATTTAGAGAAAAAATAATCATTTCTTGAATATTGCATATTTTTTTCAACAGATTAAAAACATGTCTCTTCATTGGTGGTATATAAACCTCAAAAAACAAATAATCAGAATCTCCAAGTATTTATGGTTCACCCTGGGAGAAAGTTAGAAAATACCAGATTCATTAACATTTCAGTTTACTACCTACAATTGAAAAAATTGCTGCCATGGTGTGTTAAATCAGTCATGTAGAAAGATGGAAAAAGTTAAAAATCTATCTAGTTTAAATTACTTTTGTCAATTTTTTTTTTTAGTTTTTATCTCATGGTAAATATATGCTAATATATTTTACATGCTTTGTTCTTATTTAAATAATATGTATTGATTATAATTGCATATTTTTCATATTAAACATTTCAGAAATTGAATATTTTGCAATCAGTTAGAATGCATTATATCATGGGTGTATTTTCAGCTTTTTCTCTTTCTTAGTGCTGTATGAAATAAGATTATCTTACAAATTAAGATATATAAGACAATGATATTTTTAAAAGCATTTATTATATTCATAATACATATACTTGGCAAAAAATTATCTATAATTGAGAAATTTGGGAAATATTGTTCTGGTAAAAAATTGTGACAAGCAAGAAAACAATGTGTTATGATAACTATGCCTATAGAATAACTAAATAGCATAGTTTTGGAGGATAAGAGTTTGTGGGTTCTATTAATATATGAATATATGCAGAAAAAAGTATATGTTTACTGACCCTTAAAAACTCCAAGTATATATTAGATATTACCTACTAATTTAAAGAGTAATTATAGGAAGTAATTTGGTCCAATGGAAATATAAAATATTGATTTAATATAATGATTTAATGAAAATCCTCTTGATGAGACACACCATTTATACTTTGGAGATTTTGAGGTGTTTTGAATCTTGGGACACTATATTTGGACAGATTTTAACTCTTGCCAACATGCAGAGGAAATTTATTGGTCTCTTTCTGAACTATTTATTATATTTAATAATCTGTTCCCCATTTTCTGTGCCTTGCTATATAGATTTATTTACTGAATTATGATGGTATAATTTATTTTAGTATAATACCTCCTTTGTTATTAACTTTTATCATAATTCTCCTAGTTATTTATTTTTCCTATCTTTAAATTTAATTTATTAACCTTACTGCACATTGACATTAGTAGAGATTAAAACCCTGATATCCAAGCTATACACAAACAATTATACATTTCAGGTGTGACTCAATACCAATGTCTAAATTTCTTGACTATTTAAGAAAGGTTGAGATTACCTGCTATAATTGATCTTTGTTATGTTTCTCTCTCTTTTTTTTTTACTTAAATTGAAACCCATTTCTTTACTAGTTTATTTTCATTACTTGAAAAGCATAGATTATGTGACTATGAGTAAAAATCTTGAACATTAAAATTTAATACAATATTCATATAATTGTACTTGCAAACTTTTTCTTCAAGCACCAGATATAGAATTATTATGTATCACAGTTTCTCACACATCTATTTGACTATGCTGTTTAACCTCAAAAACAACCATAGACCATATAGAAAAAAATGGATGTGTATATATTCCATTAAAATTTTATTTACAAAAGCAGAAGTCAGTCCCATGTGCCATAGTTTGCCCACCTTTGAAAAAGACAGTTACAGCTTGTCTTGCTTGCCCTTTCTTGTTGATCTACTGAAAATCAAATGGTGTTTTGACTGTTCATTTCTTCATAAAGCCCATCTATTTTAACATTAGCACCATTTACCTAATACTTGAATAAAATATTGTTTGTTTTTACTAGGTGAATTCACTCAGTCCATTTCTTGAAAGATAATTCTGGGACCACATATGGATACACAATTTTAGTTGTAAGGTCACAACTATGAAAATCTATATAACTCTTGCCAAAACTTTATTCCTGAGTGCCACCATCAAATATTATTTTAAGTATTTTGTATAATTTCACAGGAACATTTAGTTTAATATCTCAATGTAATGCAACAATTATTTCACCTCAAAGTTCTCAAGATGATAACTTAGGGCATGACTTCTCCATTCATCTCTTAACCAAATTAGAGAACAGATTCTTGCTAGACCTCTCCTCTCCTTGAAATATAGCATTTGAGTAATGACAAAAAACCTTCTCATTCTATTTCCTAAATATTTCATGTCTGCTTTTTATACTTACAATATTTCTGGTTAATCATCTCATTTCTTTGCTGAATTCATGCAATCATTCTTAACTCCAGAGCACCATTTTCCTCAGTACTATCCACTGTGCTGTCACCCACACACACTTGGTCAGATCACTCATTTTAATATTCTACATTTACTTTCATAGCTTACATGATGAAGATCAATTTTCATAACTTTGCACAAATACCCATAAAGATTCAAAGATACTTTTTTTTGCTCTCTTAGCTCTCTAGTCTTTTTTTCACATCTCTTTTACTTTCCTTCTACCAATACCAAAAAAAATAATGGTTGTTTAATAAATATGCCATGCTTTCTTATGTTTCTGTGCACATGCTAATTCAATTTCAGATGTCTTCCTCTCTAAACACACATGGACAATCTTTTTCATTCCGTGACTGGGTTGAAGTTTTAAATATTCTGGAAAGTATTTCTCTTGTTTTATTTTATTCATTTATACACTATACATTTTAATTATTACTGTAATACATTATAATGATGTTAGCATATTTCTTATCACAATATAAAACTTGTAGAAGGGGCACTGCCTTTGATCAACAAGTCCTAAATATGTAATATAATTCTAAATGTCATAAGTAAATAGTAACTTTTGTGATGGTTAAATGAAATAAAGAATAAATGAAAGGTTACTGTGAGAAAGGAAAAAATGGATAAAGATGGAATAAGAATCTTTTGTCCCATTTTTGGAATGAAAAAATTCTACAGATTCTCTTGTATTTTGTTTTCATTCAAAATCAGATTTTTACTTTAAAAAGTTCTGTCCTCTATTTTAGTTTCTTAGTATAGTGCATATAATAAAACTTTATTTTGATTTCCCATGGGAGAAAAATCAACATATTCAACATATTTGTATTCACCTAACAAATATGAATTAAATGCCCCCAATTTATTTTTTTTAAAAAGCACACTTTAAATTATAATGTGTAATACTCACATAAAATTAGATATTTATTAGATATCTTATGGTAAATTTCAATGTGTCCTAGGAGTGGCATTAAGTGAGATTCACAAATTAGTTTATTGATGAATACATAAAGTACTTCTTTAAATTAAAAATCTGGCCTTTCTTTTTTCATTTAGTTGATTATACATTTTAGAGTATTCTGACATAAATTATATGCATACTAGTATGTACATTTATATATATATGCAGATAGATAAATTTTATATATATATATACATATATAT